>JAMYXO010006142.1:0-14173 GCA_033310375.1 Conus canariensis | reverse complement strand
TGCCCCTTTCTTGGGGGGGACCCTCAAGCGTAGGCTCAAAGATTGCCCCATTTTATACTATTTGCATAATGTTTGTTTTTCACAATTTTTTTTTCCCCCCCACATTTCGTTTTTTTTTCATTACTACTTTCGCGGCTGCTTTGGGGTGCTATTGGATTTTTTTTCCCCCTTTGGGTGGTGAGAACACCCAAGTATTATGGACGTGGTGTGTTCCTATTGACGCGGGGAGTGCAGACAAAACCCCACCCGGGTTTCCCCCCCTGATAGTCCGAACCCGCGGAAAAAAAGGCCTCGGGGAGCAGGCCAAACCCCAATTTAATGCTTTCAAAAGGGATTGCGATAGTTCCCTTATGCAGCTAGTGTAAGAGAGTTTCATATCTGTAAATTTTTTTAATTTCATGTTCCCCGTTTCTTCATTTTCAACCCCCCCCCCTTAAAGGGTCCAAATTTTTGGGCCAGTCATTTACTGTGAAGACAGTCAGTTTTTGGGCCCTGCGCTTGTTTTTTTCCCCACTATTAAAATTTTGTTCGTCTATGTATTTGTCTGACTTTTCAAGGTTAAAAGGCTGTGCCATTTCTGAATTTAAATTTACTCGTGTTGGTTTTCTTATGGGAGAAAAAAATCCCCATTTGTTTACTGTTTTTCGTTTACTGTTCCCTGCCTCATTTCATTTTGGGATTTTGTTTGATTAAATTGAGGTTATTTGTATTTGTTTCTGTCCTTTCTGTGTGTTTGTCTTTGATTCCCTTGCATCTTTGGGTGGATCCTCAAGCGTAGGCTCAAATTGTCCCCTACTTTTTAAAACAATTTGCATAATGTCTTTAGTTTTCAGCAACTTTTTTCCCCCCCACACTTTCGTTTGTTTCATTTACTATTTCGCTGGTGCTTTGGGGGTGCATGGATCTTTTTGCACCTTGGTGGGAAACACCACAATTAATGGACGTGGTGTGTCTCTTTTTGGGGAACCCCCAGGGAGCCAGAACACCCAAAAGCCGGCCACCCGGGATGAGCCCGACCCACGGACGAAAGGCCGGGAGAAAGGAATCAAATATATCTGCTTTCAAAAAGGGATTGCGATAGTTCCCTTATGAGCTAGTGTAAGTTTTCTTTTTCTGTAACATATTTTTAATTTCAGTCCCATTCTTCATTTTAACCCCCCCCTACTTAAGCCCCAAATCTTTGCCCAGTCTTTACTGGAAGACAGTTTCATTTGTTGGCCTGCGGCTTGTTTTTTTTTCCCCACTATTAGATGTTCGTAGTATTTGTCTACTTTATTCAGTTTAAAAGGGCGGGCCAGTCTTGAATAAAATTTTACTCTGTGTTAGGTTTTTTATGGGAACCCAAAACATCCCCACTTGTTTACTTTTTATCTTTTACGTTCCTCCCTTTATTTCCGTTTTTTTTAAAAAAATTTTTTTTTATTTTTTTTTCCCTTTGGGGTTTTTTTTTTGCTCCCTTGATCTTTGGGGGTTTAAGGAAGGAAAGGGGGGAAAAAAAAACAAAGTAAAAACAGAAATTTTTTTTCCCCCAACCGGGTTTTTTTATATTTTGGGGGTTTGGGGGGGGGGGAAAGGATTTTTTTTGATTGGGGGGGCCCCCCACAGAAGGAGTGGGGTTTTAGCCCCAGGGAAACAACCCAGAGGTTAAAGAGAAAAAGGGAAAAAAGGTGAGGGAAACAAATATATTTTAAAAAGAAATACCCTATGAGGGGAAAGATTTTTAATGTAATTTCTCCCTTTTTTTTAATTTTTTAACCCCCCAAAAAAAAATTTTTTTTTTTGGGTTTAGGGGGGAAAGTTAGGGGCGCTGTTTTTTTTTCCCCCTTTTAAATTTTTTTTTTAAAAAAAACGGAACAAGTTAAAAGGCCCCTTGAAAAAATTTACCTAAATTTTTTATGGGGAAAATCCCCTTTAAGAAAATTTAAGAAAAATGTTAATTTAAAATTTAAATTTTTTAAAAGTGGGTAATTGTAGTTTTTTTTAAAAAGGGGTTTTTTGACCCGAAATTTGGGGTTAAGCGAGGCTCAAAGATTGGTCCCTAAAATTTATACATTTGCATAATGTTTTAGTTTTTCAGCAACTTTTTTCCTCCCCACACTTCGTTTGGTTTCATTACTACTCTTCGGCCTGCTTTGGGGGGGTGCTTTTGGATTCTTTTTGGCACCCTTGGTGGTGAGAACACCAAGATTATGGACTGTGGTGTGTTTCTATTTGGAGCCAGGACCCGCAGGACACAACAGCCGTGTTCCCTGATGATCCGACCCAGCGAAAAAAAAAGGCCTCCGGACAAGCAAATACAAATATATTTTGCTTTCAAAAGGGATTGCGATATTTTCCCTTATGCAGCTAGTGTTAGAGTTTTCTTTTCTTTTTTTTTTTTTTAACAATTTATTTTTTTTTTAAATTTCATGTTCCCAGTTTCTTCATTTTCAAACCCCCCCCCCCCTTTTAAGCCCAAAAATCTTTGCCCATTTTACGTGAAGACAGTTCATTTGGGTTGGCCTGTGGTTTTTTTTTTCCCCCCACTTTTAAAATTGTTTCGTTAGGGGTTTTTTTGGGACTTTATTCAATTTTTAAAAAAGGGGGCCCCCTCTTGAATAAAAGTTACTCTGTTTTAGGTTTTCTATGGGAGCAAAAATTCCCCACTTTTTTTACTTTTTTTCCCGTTTCTTTTTCCTGCCTCATTTCTTTTCCCGATTTTGTTTTTTTTTTAAATTTTTGAGGTTTTTTTTTTTTGGTTTCTGTCCGTCTGTGTGTTTTTGTCTTTTGATTTCCCTTGCATTTTTTGGGGGGGGATCCTCAAGCGTGGGGCCCCCCCAAAAAGATTTTTCCCCTCATTTTATATTTATTTGCATAATGTCTTTTTTTTTCAGCAATTTTTTTCCTCCCCACACTTTTATTTTTGGTTTTTATTTATACTCTTCGCGGGGGCTGTTTTGGGGGTGCTATTGGTTTTTTTTGCCCCCCTTGGGTTTTGGGGGTAAAGAACCACCCCCAATTTATTTTTGGACTGGGGGTTTGTCTCTATTTGACGCCAGGGGCGCAGAAAAACCAACCCCCCCGGCCCTTTTTGTCTCCCTGTTTGAGTTCCGCCCCAGCGGGACCAAAAGGCCCCTGGGGAGCAGGAAAAAAAAAAACAAAAATATATTGCTTTCAAAAGGGTTTGGAAATTAAGTTCCCTTATGCACCCTATTTAGGGGGTTTTCATATTATAACTTTTTTTTTTTTTTAATTTATGCCCCCAGTTTCTTCATTTTTCCCCCCCCCCCCCCCCCCCCCCCCCCCCCCCCCCCCCCCCCCCCAAAAATTTTTCCCCCAAGTCTTTACTGTGAAGAAAAGTTCAGTTGTTGGCCTGCACTTTTTTTTTTTTTTCCCCCCACTTTAGATTTGTTCGCCCTATGTTTTTTTTTTGTCTGACTTTTATTCAATTTTAAAAAAGGTGTCCCAAAAATTTCTTGAAAAAAAATTTTACTCTGTGTTGGTTTTTTTTTTTATGGGAGAAAAAACAACCCCATTGTTTACTGTTTATCGTTTACTTTTCCCCCTGCCTTTTTCATTTCCGACATATAATCTGGCTTTATTCTCTTTGGTTTGTCGTGAATGACATTTTAAAAAAAATTTTTCCTCGATTTATCTGACACTATTCTGTGGTTTTTTTTTAAAAAAAAGAGATAAGTGTTGATGTTTTTTGGGGGGGGGCACCCGAATCGCAGGGGGCCAGTTTGAAATCGGCGTCCCACCCCAACCCCACGCCTTTTCGCTGTTCTGTTCCCCGTGCAAGTGGAGAAACCCCCGACCCCCCTTAATCCCCCCTTTTTTTTTTGCTAGTTTTTTCTCCCCAGTTAAAGTGTTTTTATCAAAAAAACAGCGTTGTTCACTTGGCCTAGATAAGATTTCGTTATTGGGGTTTAATAGATTTTTACGAAAATTTTAAGTACTGTAACATTGTTTATAACGCCCACATCGGTTTTGTTGGGGCCCCAAAAAGAAATGCGTTTACGACCGGCGTTAAAAGGAAATTTGTTTCTCTAGTGGTGAAAAAAAAAATTCAATAACTAAAACCAAAGGCATTTGGGGGCAAGGGTTTCTTAAATAAAAAAAATTTTAAAAAGCCATGATTTTCTTTGTCTTCAAGTCCCCACCTATCTTACGAAGGCGTTTGTGTATTTTCTTCTTCTTTTTCCCCCAAAAAGGTTGGTCTTTGTAAAAAAAATTTCTAACTACAAAGCAGTCAGTGTGAAACCCTTTTGGAAAGGGGCTTTTCTGTGATCTCTGTCGCAGCAGGGACTTTATCCCATGTCCTTAGAAACCCCCCCACCTCCCCCCCATCCCCCACCTCTGTGTTGTTGTGTGTGTGTTTTGTTGTGGTGTGTTTTGTGGGTGTGTGTGTGTGGGTTAAAGCTTTTCATGCACAAAATTTACACCCCTCCTATTTTTTCCCCCCCCTTTCTACTGCGGGTTTCCATTTTTTTTCGGCCAGACTCCTGTGCTAAGCTTTGTTGTTGCCCAGATTTGTATAGCAGATGGGGATCGCTGTCACAGCGCAAGGGTGCACTTTTCTGATTGGGTTTTGCTGGAGAACCTTGACATTTTTTGGTGTTTCCCCCCCTGCTTTGGAAAAAAAACCCCTGCTTGGTTTTTTGGGTTTCTAGTTTTGTTCTGCGTACTTTACCCCTAACTTTGAAAAAAAGTGTATGGGAAAAGGGCAAACCCCCTTTGCCCCTTTATATATCCATTTTTTTTTAACCGTCTTTTTTCGATCCTTGGGGGAATGGGGGAGGGGGGGTGGGCCAAATTTTTTAAACCCTTTTCCCCCCTGTAATTTTTTTTTTTTTTTTAAAAAAGCGTCTTTTTCTCCCGTGTGAATTAGGGGTTTTCCCATGGCAGAATTTAAAAAACCCCCCGGGGGGGGGGCCCCTTTTTTTTTTTTTTTAAAAACCCCCCCCAAATGCAAAGGAAAAGGGTTTAAAAAATGGGGGGGGGGGGGGGGAGAAACATGTGTTTAAAATTTATTTTTTTAAAAAAAACAAAAAAAAAAAAAAAAAAAAAGGGGAAGGGCCCCACTAACCTTGGGGAAAAAAAAGTTAAAAAAAAAAATTAAAAAAAAAAAAAAAAAATACCCCAAAAAAGTCTCTCCAAATTTTAGACGTGCTTCAAAGGGGGGGATTTTTCTTAGACTAGATCGATTTGTGATTGGGATTCCCGGGAAAAATATGGAACCCTTTTCTCGCCATGGTTATCACGAAGGGTGTTATACACGGTTTTTCCAATGTGAAACTTGGGCCCGGAAAAGGAAACCTGGGGAACCCCGGAGTGGGAAAAAAGTTGTAGGGGCCATTTAAACCAAAAAAAGGACTGCTGTTGCTACCTCAGGACCCCCCGCTTTCCAAAAAAACCCGGGTTCTTTTTGGGAAAAAAAAAATTCAGGAAAAAAAAGCTTCAAAAGGGTTGCCTGGTTTTTTTTTTTACAAAAATTTGTAAAAAAAGAGTCCCCCCCCCAAGACGGCCGAACCCTTCTAAAGGATGCAAAAACCCAAAAAATTTCGCCTGATGACCCTTTTTACTTTTATTTTTCAAGATGTGATCTGGGGAGCAAAGTGAAGTCACTAATTTTGAGGGTTTGAGGAAAAGGGGCTATGTGAAAATTTTGAAGGCAGGGGTTTCTGAAACAATTCCCCAGGCCAAAACTCTTTTTTGAGCAGCCCCCAAAAGGCACATGAGAGGGGAATTTTAGTTAAAAATGTGGGGGTACGTTGAAAAAAGCCCTTGATCAGAGATGCGGGAGGTGGAAGGAATTTACCATGCTTGGGGGGGGGGGGGCTTTGGGGGGGCCGGGGGAAGTACCCTGGTACAGGGAACAAAAATTTCCCCCGACTTCTACAACCCAGGATACAAAACTTCCCAAATGACAAGGAAAAAAGGGTAATGAAATATTTTGGCTTCAAAAAAAAAATAAAATTTTGGGCTCCAAACCATCGCATTTTGGAATTTTTGTTTTAATTTTTTTTTGGCAAAATTTTGCCCGAGGTCAGGACCGGGTTGGGAGACAGCGTTTGTGTCAGCAGCTTCAGAAAAAAGGGGCGATTGGGGGGAAGTTTGCATATGCCCCCTTTGTCGACACATTTTTGGGGTGCTTTTAGAGTTTGAAAGGCCAGGGCCTGGCCCCCATTTAAAAGGGCCCGGGGTTCCCTTCGGTTTTTGTTTGCTGTCCTCCCCCCGCTATTCTAAACAGTTTTTTCTCCAAAACCTGTTTTTGTCGGGAAAAACGAAAGGTACTGGGGAGCAAAAAAAAAAAAACCCCCGATTGAAATTCCCCCCTGGGCCCCAGGGCCCTTACTTTTTGGGACGGGGGAAAAAAAGGGGGAAGGGGGGGGGGAAAAAATTCCCCAAAACATCTTCTATTTGGGAAATTTGTTTTTATCGGGGCATTTTTACTGGTAGCTCTGAAGTTCTAAGTCTTTTTAAATTTCATTTTTTGAGAACGTTGCTGGATACAAAAACAATTTTTAGGGGCTTTGAGACTGCCCTTTGGGCCAAAAATTGTACATCAGGGGTGCTAGTTTTTCTGCCTTAAAGGGGAGTTTGGAAAAAGAACAAAGTGAAATTTATTTCTGCTTTGGGGGGGAACTTTTTACCCCTTTAAAAAAAAGAAAAACCCTTTTAGGAGCTGACACCCCCCCCCCTTTCCCCTCATGGCCTAGTTATTCAAGAGGTGGGGCAGGGACACAGTGCCCGACACCCCCCCCGTTTCCCTTTTCAAAAAGAACTAAACTCCTGCTCCCCAAAACCACCAATGCTCCCCCTGCCCGGGCTGAAACCCAAGAAAACGTTTCCACCCCGCTTGGCAAAAGGAAAAAAGGGAGGGAAACCCAAAATTGGGAAAAGTTGTCGAAAAACTCATTTTTTCAAAACCCAAAAGGGGGCGTTACCAAAAAACCCAAATTTTTTTTGACTTTTGGGTGGGTTTTTTTCCAAAATTTTTGGGCCCCCCAAAAATGGAAATCAACCCGGGTGCCGGATGGGGGAGGAAAAGGAGTGTTTCCCCCCCCAAAAAAAAAAAAGGAAAAAGAAGGGGGTAGAAAGGATGCAGTCTACTTTTTTGACTACATGCCCCCCCATCCCCCAAACCCCCCCCCAGGAAAAAATTTCCACGTCCAGAAATTGGTCCTCAAAGTGTCACAGGCAGCAGCAAAAGAAAAGGGGGGGCCCAAGGTTAAAAAATTTGTTACATTTGACTTGCAGAGAAAGGGAAAACCCTTTCAACTTGGTGGGGGCAGAACAATCTTTTCCCAAAGCCCTTTTGTCAGATAGGAAGTTCCATACAATTTGCTTTTTCCCTTTTGGCCCTTTTTGGGGAAAAATTGATGAGGGGAAGGGTTTTTTTTCCCCGGGGAATGTCTTTTTGGGTTCTGCTGTCTGTGCAAAGGGGGTTTAAAGGGAGCAAGTTTTTTGGGGGCAAACAACAACCGTGCTTTGGGAGTACACAAACTATTTCCCCCTCAGTTTGGGCCAGTTTTTGGTTTATGCTGTCTTTAAAAGATGGTTTTGTGACTCAGAAATTTGAATAAGGGTGGAGGCTTTTTTTTTTTTGTACTCAGAGACTTTGTCATTCCTTGAAAAAGTTGTTTTTTGTATCGTATTTTTGTTTTTTTTCATTTTAAAAAATTTTTAAATTTTGTTGAAAAAAAGGAACATTTTTCCGCATTCCTTGTATGGTTTTTGAAATGTCTATGAGAAATTAGCCTTTTCAGAAATTCCCCCTTTATTTTGGGGGTCCCAAAATTTTGATAAAAATTACTTAAGAAAAAAATTTGTTTTAAAGGAGATTTTTTTTTAAAAAAAAACCCCCACCCCCTAAAATAATCCCCTTTTCGGTGGGGTTTACATAGTTTTTTCCCCCGCCTTCGAATATCCTAAAATTTAACCCGGGGGTTTACAGGGGTAACTTATCCCCATAAAAAAAATTTTTTACAATTTTGGGGGGGGGGGGGGGGAAACCCAAAGGGGGGGGGGGGGGGTATGGGGGGGGGGGAAAATTTACTTCTTAAATCCCCCCCCCCCCCCCTTCCCCAAGGGGGCGGGGGGGGGGGGGGGGGGGGGGTTTGGGGGGGGGGGGGGGGGGGGGGGTGGGGGGGGGGGGGCGGGGGGGGGTGGGGGGGGGGGGGGGGGTCTAGGGGGAAAAACCCGGGGGGGCCCAAAAGGAATTAGGGGGGTTTGGTTTGGGGGCCCCCACCCCCCGCGGGCCAGCACCCACCCCCAAAATTCCCCCCAACCCTTTTTCGGGAAGATTGCCTGAGGTAGGCCCGATGTTTGGTTTTTGTAGGTTTAAAATTTTAATTTTTTTATAGTTGTTAAGTTTTGGGAGAGTTTTCTTTTTTTTTAATTTGGGAAAATTTGATGTTCTTTTTTTAAAATTCAGCTTTAATTCTTATTTTTTTTTCTTCATGCGATTTGTTTTTTGGGGGCCAATGAAAATCTACTTGATATCATAAACTTGACAAGCTTTTTCATATTCAAGCCTTTGGGGTGCCGATCGGGTTTTTTTGGGGCCCTTTTCGTGTTTTCGTGTTTTGGCGGGGGGCTTTGTTGGGGATAAACTGTTTGAAAATTTTTCCGATTTTTTTTAAAAATTAATTTGGTTTTTTTTTTAAAAACGGGATGATACAGGCCCCCCAAAGGGGGTTCCACTGGTGTTTTTCTTAAATTGATTTTGCAAAAGGTTTCGATGGGTGACGGTACTTAAAACCCCTTGGGGCCCCCCCCCCCCAAAAGGGGAACAACATACTTTTCTCCAGTACATTTAATGAAACTGTTGTGGCTTTTTATAGCCAGTAAATTTTTTCCCAATAATTTTGACAGACGGTTAACAGTTAAACCGATCCCTTTCGTCCGCCATTTTGGGTTCAAGAGAGAGTTCGAGAGATTACACAAATCAAAAGGAGAGGAGGGGGTAAAGAGAGAAAAGAGATACCCCCCCCCCAAAAATACAGGAGAGAGAGAAAGAGGAGAGATAGAGAGAGGGGTCAGGGGAGTTTAGAGATACAAAAATTTACACCACACACAAAAAACCCCAGAAGAGAGAGAGAGAGGGGAGAGAGAGGGGAAAGAGAGAGAGAGGTGAGGAGGGGAGAGAGAGAGGGGGAGAGAGAGAGAACTCTGAACTCTGAACCATTTTAAATGAATGGGCCCTTTGGGGCCCCTTTTTCCTGGGCGGGGTTTTCACAAAAAAACCCAAAAAAAACTTTTTGGAAAAAAATTTGGAAATTTTTTCCACATAAAATTTCAACATTCTTTTTTAAACCTTTTGGCCTTTAAATTTAAATTTTTTTGACTAGGAATTTTAAGAAAAAGCGCACAAAACATTCTTTTTTCAAAAGAACAGAAAAAGTTTAATTTGAAATTTTATGGTTGTTTACAGTATTGGGCCGGGGGATTTTTTGTGGTGTTTTGGCCCTAAGTCCCTCGGACATTTTTAAGACAAAAGGGAATTTTCCTTTTTTTTTTTGGGGATTCCCCAGAAAAAGGGGGGTCATCTTTTCCCCTCTGATAGGGTTGTTTAAAAGGGAGTCTGTAAATATTGTTTTTTGTGCCCACCCCCCAACCCGGAAAGGGCGAATGAGGCGGGTTTTTGGGTTGTTTATGTTTCAGACCCCAACAAATGGGGGGGGGGGGGAAGGGGGGGGGGGGAAAAAGTTCCAAACTACCTTTAAATTTTTCCCGGTTTAAAAATGGGGAAAAAGGGTTCGCTAGAAAAAAAGTTGATGAAAACCAATTTTTTCTTTAAAACTCATAATTAGCCGGTCACAAAAAAGTGGCAAAATTTCTTTTCATTTTCGACCCCCTGATTTTCCCCAAACTTTTTAAAATTTCCGAAATTTGTACAGCTTTTAAAAAACGGGACAGACAAAGGCCCTGTTTTTTTCGATTTTGTCATAAGGTGAGTAACTCTTGTAAGCTTTTAACGCAGTCGATGTTCTGGAAATCTTGAAAAAAGTTTAAGCCAATATCTAATGCATCTCCCCAAAAATAAATTAAAATAAGGGGAAAATTTCCCAGTTCACCGTTTGATCATTTTCCTTCGGTTTTTCTGTATAACTTTAGAAAACCCCTTTAGTGCGAAATATGGGTTTTTCTATTATGTCATTATTTTCAAAAGACCCCAAAATTCCCGCAATAGTTCAGCACGGTTGTACTTGTTGCATCAAACAATTTGAAAAAAATTTTTGGAGATCTTTCACCAAACGGGCCGCAAAAAACTTTTTAAAAAAATTAATTTCCCCCCTTTTTTGCACGTCCCGCCATTTTTTTTAAATTTTGGGAAAAAAAAAAATTGGTTTATAAAAAAAAAAAACCTAAATATTTATACATGTTGGCCCCCCGAATTTAGTCTGTCCATAAAACCAAATTTTTTCTTATTTTAAAAAGCCCCCCATTTCTGGAAAACCCAAAAATGTCGGACTTTTTCAAATTTACCGACAAACCCAAAACTCAATGCCCTAAAGTGGGGGAAACCCCCCTTCACTGATTTGAAGACCCGTGGGGCGAGTCGGATATTAAAATTAGTCGTCTGCCAAAAATAAGGAAAAAGTATTTCTAGTAAGTGGGAAATCAATGAACCATGCTTCCCTTTATTAACGATTTCAAATCCCAAAAATTCATAAAAAAAGGTGAGAAAAATTACGGACGGACTTTCCCCTTTGTTTAACCCCTAAAGGAACTAAGGTATCCCCTTAACTCACCCCCTGCTTTACTTTGTTTTAAAACTACTGTACAAAATTTGTTATACGTTTTTACTTTTTCCCCACGAATCCCTCTTTTCTTCAGAAATTCCACAGTTTTGTGGGTAAAATCGAGTAAAAAGGCTTTTCTGAAGTTTTTGGAATGCGAATAAAATTTTTTTATGATACGATAATTGTTTCTGTATCTCGCAAAAAAAGTGAAGACAGATCAAATGGTACTGTTTTTCCTTTTCAAAAAACCGGCTTGACTTTCTTTTTATGACGTTTTTTTTTTCAACCCATTTTTAAATCTTTGTTTTAAAAATGTGACTTTTAAATTTTTATCCCCAAAAAATTGAAAAGGGAAAATTGCCCCCTTAAAATTTGTCAGGAGAACCCTATCACCTTTTTTTTGAAGTGGTTAAATAATAGCTTCTGACCACTGGGATGGAAAATCCCCGATGAGAACAGTTTTTTTAAACAAAATTATAAAAAGGTTTCAATTTTAAAAGCTGCATTTTTGAAAAAATTTTTCCCCTTAAACGATCAGGGGCCAGCTGCCTTTCCATTCTTTAAAGGGGAAATATAGGGTGCAAAAAAAATTCCCCTCTGTAATGGGCACTTTTCCCGAGTATCTTGTAAGGGTTTCCCCTCTTACCAAAAAATAACGTTTTGATGATTACAATTTTTATTTTCGTTTTTCCCCATTTTGAATCAGAATGAAACACACCAGAAAAATGTCTGAACCACTCCTCTTTGCTGATCGAGCAGCCCGAAGGCATGTTTGTGTTAAAAAATTTCCCCTTTTGTCCAGAATTTCCCTTTGGGGTTTCCTATGTTTTCGTTCAGGGGCTTAACAAAATTTATCCCGGGGAGTTTATGCTTTGTCCGGGAGCAGTTTTTTGTACTCCCCGGGGTTTTTGATTTATTTCTCTCTAATTGTTTGTCCTCTTTAGATTCAGCTTGCTTCCCTATCTCTGTTTGTTCTAAATTTGGGCTTTTTTCCTTTTTGTACTCCTCGATCTTGCTTTATCAGGGTTTGGCTTAAGGTTATACAGGGGTTTTCCCTAAATCTCGGGGGGAGCTCCGCTTTGAATCTTTGCAGTCTGAGCAAACCAAGCGCTGTTTTATTTTTGCCAATAAAAAATCATTGTTTCCCTTTTCATGAACTTTGGATCATGCAATGCCCGTTTAAAAACAATTTATTTTCTTTTGGTTTAACGTCAAAAGCAATTAAAACGTGTTTTCTTTTTTCTAACGTAATTTTTTAAATTTTTCGTCAGACACTTTGCAAAAAAAAATCATTTACTTTTCCCCTGTCCCATTTCAATTTTCAATTTTTAATAGGGGTTGGGGGGTTCCCCCGTTTAAACCCTCATCGTTTTAGTATGCCCCCAAAACACAGTTCCCCCGGCATATGCTTAGATTCAATGGGGTGGTGGGAAATTTAAATTGTGCATTTAATTTTTTCTAATACATGAGAAGTTTTTGAAATAATTTGACAATGCTACATCCGGTGGGGGAAAAAATAAGTGTAATTGCCAAAAAAAGCACATTTTTAGGGGTACCGTTTTGTTGCACAAATCAAAACATTTTCACAAGTTAATCAATTTCTTTCCCAGGTTTTTTTACAAAACTCTATTTTTTTGAAGTTTTGAAATAGCATATCATTTATTTATCATCATCTTTATCATCAATGGGAGTGAGGGGTCCACACCTTTAAATCTTCACTGCTTTCACATGCATTTTTACCGCCAGTTTCGTGCATTAAGGTCCCCCCTCATCAAAAGGACAGTTTCCATGTGTTTAAATGAGGGGCCATTATGCAAGGGTTCCCCCCAAGATAGTAACCCCATTTGTGATTTCTGTGTCTTTTAATAGTCAGGGGCCCTGGGTGGTAAAAAAAGGGCCCAACCCAGAAGAACAGTATCACCAAAAGAAAGAGTTTCCCTGCCTTTTTCACAAAATAATATTGTCATATTCCACATGTATTTGTTAAACCTTAATTGACAGCTCTTTCTTCCAAAGCAGTGAAAAGGACCCCCAGAAAAAACGTGCAGAAACCCCTTGGGAAAACCCCAAACCCCCCGGTAAAACAAAACATATAATCGGGAAAAAAAAAGATAGGATGGAAAGTTTGTGCAAATGTTTAAAACGATTTAAAAAAAATCAAAATTGCAAAGTAACCCTTCATTTCCCGGTTTGGGAAAACCTGTGAAATTCCTTTATATTATACGTTAAAAACTTCGGGTTTTTTTGTCAACAGGGGGCCGGGGCCCAAAAGCCCTTTTTTTTTCCTTTTTTTGCCTGTCTGTCTGGGGTTTCGAAAAGGTAGTTTGTCGATTGCCAGTTCTACCTGTGCATAAAGACTTCTTCGTTGAGTGGGACGTTGTGTTTTGTGTTGTACCTGGTGTCCCTACCCCATTTTTTCGCTGTATGGTTTTTTCTTTGGTTTTTCCCTTTTGTGGGTGCGATTGCTGTCCAGCCGGGGTGATTCTGAGGAAAAAATAATTTCCCCTTTTTTTCAGCTGTTTTTCTATTGTCAGCTGTTGCTTATGACCCCTTTTCTTGTCCTGGTTTGAAAAGGGCGCCAGGTCACTAGCAGTTGTTGTTGAAAGTTGTCTGTTTGATGGGCTAAACCCCGTATGCTTTCCACTGTGTTTTGTCGTGTTGTCTACCCGGTGTGTTGCATTGTTCCCTTTAAAATGAGGGCATGTGTTCAGCGAGGGTTGTCTCGTCGCCCTTTGGGCAAACCCAAATCCCGTATTTTGTGCGTCGTTGTACTGTTATCTGGGACATTTTCCTTGCTTTTCTCTTGGCGTTGTCTGAAGACATTTTTATCATCGTTTCCCGGGTTTTGTTCCCCTTTTTATGATTTCGTGGTTTTTTACCCTATCTGGGGAAAGTCATTGAATCTGTGGGATCAGGAAGGAAGGTTTTTTTGCGCCTGTCTGCTGTCAGTACTAAAAGACTGTATGCTATTTCGTTTGGGAAACGATTCTGTGTACAATTTGTATCGTCTATTGTTTCCTGGTTTAAAAAGCATCCCCCACCTGCCCTGTGACAGATGATGGGCCCTTTCAGTCGTCCCGGGGTCCCTTTCAATGCGGGCCTTTGGGGCCAAAAGATGGAAAAAATTTTGTGATGACCATACCAGCTGGGGTCGGTTGGGATTGAAGCTTATCACAAAAATTCCCCTCTTTTCCCCTGTCGGTTCCACCGTAGGTGGGTAACCCCGGGAAAATTTCCCCTTTTTTTATGAATTTTAGTTGTGAAACTGTTGCGTGACGAAAATTTTTGTCCCCAAACTGTAGCGGTTTTCCCCCCCGTCTGTTTTCCGTCTTCCCCCGGGGTTGTAGTAGAAAGGGGACTGGCCCCCTCCCTTCACCCTTTTCCGGGTGGGTGCCCCTGTGATCACCGTTGGTTTGTGTCGTGTTCCCCGGAGTTGTAAATAG
>JAMYXO010006141.1:10000-14173 GCA_033310375.1 Conus canariensis | reverse complement strand
GAGTAAACGTACATTTTCTGCTGCTGAATAGTTAATTAGTCCCCATAGTTCTGCTGCATATAGAAGTAATGGTTTAACCTGTGAATCAAAAAGTTTGAAATAGATTTTCATGTCTATATGCCCTGTGGAAAGACATGAAAGAAAAACACAGCGCCCTCAGCAAAGCGGAATCTGCGAGGAAGAGGAAGAGCAAAAAGAAGAAGACACAAGAGCGCTTCTTCAGAGATCCCTTCCAGTTTGCCAGAACACTGTTTGAGCAGCCAAAATCTGGGACCCTAAGTGTGGACAAAGGAGTTCTTGAGCAGCATCTGAGGAAAACATACTCTGACCCACAGAGCAAAGCACCACTCGACATTCAAGGTCTGGTGTGGCCAACCAACCCTGAGGAACAGTTCAATGGCAAGCCTCCAATGTTGCCGGAAATCAAGAAGGTGGTCGACAAAGCCAGAGCCAAATCATCACCAGGGCCAAACGGAATACCTTACCAGCTTTACAAGAAATGTCCCAAGGTGCTGGAGTGGCTCCACAGGCTGCTGCGATTGGCTTGGAGAAACCAGAAGATCAGCGGCCAGTGGATGACGGCAGATGGTGTGTACATCCCCAAAGAGCAAAACTCAAGTGACATCAGCCAGTTCAGGCCAATATCACTACTGAACGTCGAAGGGAAAATCTTCTTCTCTGTCATGGCAGCAAGGCTGACCAAGTACCTGATGGAAAACAAGTACTTGGATGTGTCAGTCCAGAAAGGTGGCATCCCAGGCGTGGCTGGCTGTGTAGAACACGCCACAATGATCTGGGACGCAATCCAAAAAGCAAAAACAGAAAAGAGAGACCTGGACGTAGTGTGGCTTGATCTGGCAAACGCATATGGATCTGTGCCCCATGAGATGATACAGTTGGCTCTTGAGATGTACCATGTGCCAAAGAACATCCGCGACATGCTCAAGAAGTACTTCAATGGCTTCTCAATGCGGTTCTCTACCAAGGAGTACACAACAGACTGGATCAACTTGGAAGTGGGTATTGCAATGGGCTGTGCAATTTCCCCAATACTGTTCGTGCTGGCAATGGAACTCATCTTGAAAGCAGCAACAAACAACGCGAGACAAACAGACCTTGGCGATGGATACAAGATGCCTCCTATCAAGGCCTTCATGGATGACACTACAGTGATTTCATCCAGAGAAGACGAGACACGTCATGTGCTGGAGAGGCTGGACGACATAGTTGCCTCATCCAGAATGAAGTTCAAGCCAAAGAAATCACGGAGTCTCTCACTGAGGAAAGGAAAAGTGGCCGGATCTGTGGTCTTCAGTGTTGCCAACCAGGCCATTCCAACAGTCACAGAAGAACCAGTCAAGAGCCTTGGAAGATGGTATGATGATACGCTGAAAGACACACAAAGAGCAAAAGAAACCAAGCAGATGGCGGAGGAAGGCTTGGAGACCATTGACCAGTGTGGGCTCCCTGGCAAATACAAGGTCTGGTGTCTGCAGTTCATGCTGATACCAAAGCTGCTATGGCCTCTGATGATATACGACATCTGCACCAGCATAGTGGAGGCAATGGAAGCCAAAATCAACAAGTTCACAAGGAAATGGCTTGGTGTCCCACCCTGTCTGACTGACATAGCGCTGTACTGTTGCCAAGCAAAGCTGAAACTACCACTGAAATCCATCCTGGAGGAATACAAAGCAGGGAAGATCAGACTTCAAAGCATGCTGGAGGACTCAGGAGACAAGGTGGTAGAAGCAATCAAGCCCCAGCTGAAGACAGGCAGAAAATGGAAAGTTCAAGAGGCGATGGATTCTGCAAAAGAAAGTCTCAAGATCAGAGAAATAACAGGACACACACAGACCAACAGACAAGGACTGGGGGTGACCAAAACTGAATGGTGGTCAAAGGCCAAAGGAAAAGCCAAAAGAGACATGATGATTCAGGAGATGAGAAAAGAAGAAGACCAAAAAAGACTCCAAAAAGCAGTCCAGCAGAGCCAGCAAGGGCAATGGACAACGTGGGAGAATGCATTCCAAAGAAGTCTCACTTGGAATGACATTTGGCACATGGCCCCTCTCAGGATCAGCTTCATTCTCAGATCTGCATATGACCTTCTGCCCTCAAATGCAAACCTGGTGAAGTGGGGGAAAACAGACGATCCTGTATGCCCCCTCTGCCATGAAAAACAAACAGTGGAGCATGTCCTAAGCTCATGTAAAGTAGCCCTGGCTCAAGGAAGGTACACATGGAGGCACAACCAAGTGCTCAAAGAGATTGTGCAAGTAGTCTGGGCTAGTACCAACACCACAAAAGGGAAAATCAGGACTCCAAAAGCACCCGCAACATTCTTCACGGCAGGAGGCAGCAAATCATGGCCAAGAACAACAGTGCCACTCGAAATATGCAGGCAGAGTCTGCTGGACGGGACAGATCACTGGGAGTGCACTGCAGACCTCCCAGAATGGAAGAGTCACCCAGAGATCATCAGCAAGAGTGGCATGAGACCAGACATAGTAGTCCACTCTAAGTCAACCAAGCAGCTGATCATGATCGAGCTCACGGTGCCATATGAGAACAGAATGGAGGCAGCTCAAATCTACAAGACTGAAAAGTATGCTGATCTGGCAAACAGCCTGAGGAGAGAAGGCTATCAGGTCAAAGTCCTCACTGCAGAAATTGGAGCTAGGGGGTTTGTAGGAACGTCTGCATACAGCCTCATGAAACAGCTCTCAGTTGCAGGGAAGGAAAAAACCAGAGCCCTGAAAGCAATGGCAGAAGTGGCAGAGAGGTGTTCAAGCTGGATCTGGTCAAAAAGGAACAAAAGTGAACTTCATAAGGCTTAATTTCCCTACAAATATCAGGTGTCCCTGTGGCTCAGTGGTTAAAGCGCGAGTCATTAAGTGGGAAATGAGCATGTCCAGAGGGTCATGGGTTCGAATCCCAGCCATGGCTCGTCCCAAGATGGGAAAAAAAAAAAAAAAAAAAAAAGGGGGGGGGGCAGCAGAGGGACATCCGGAGTCATGAACCGGGTGTGGCCCAACCCCCCTAGAGTGTCAGGAGATAAGGGCCGAAACACTTGCTTGAAGGGGGCTTCTCTTCTGAGGACTCTCTGCTGCCACGCTCTCCACGAGTTTCTTTCTACATAGTTTTCATTATCTCTATAATCTTTCCTTTTGCTCTGCCTGCATATTCTGAGAGTGAGATATTGACAGAAAGTTTAGTTGTTAATGTATAACCTAGGTATTTATAGCTATTAACAACTTCAATTTCTTTTCCTTTATAATACCATTTTTCCAGTTTGCCTAAGTATCCTCCTTTTCTGAATACCATGATTTTTGTTTTTTTGTTTTTGCAGATTCACTGTTAACCCTATGTGATCAGAAGTTTCTTGCAGGTTTTTAATTTGGTTCTGTAGTCCAGCTGGTGTCCGTGATATTAGTGCTATATCATCCGCAAATAGCAATAAGAATAATTCCTTGGTTCCTGGTAAAAATTGACATCCATGTCTTCCTCTCATTGTTACCTTCTCAGCTACTTCTGCTATTAATAAGGAGAAAATCAAGGGAGATAATAGGCATCCCTGTTTCACTCCAAGTGGGCAGTCAAGAAATTCTGTTAATTCTGTCCCATGTCTCACACATGCTTGTACTGTTCTATACCTTTCAACATATCTAGCATTTTAGTAGAAATTTTGTGTGTCTGTAATATTTTCCATAATTCATCTCTATTTACTGTATCAAACGCTTTTTGATAATCAATAAATGCAACATATAGTTTACTTCTTCTTCTACTATATAGGCAGTTACTAATCATTGATACAAGTGTGAAAATGTGGTCTATGGTTGAGTAGTTGTTGTTTTTTTTTTCTGAATCCTGCTTGTTCTCTACTTATTTTGTTTTCTTACTCTGCCCAGTTGTATAATCTTCTGTTTATTAGGGCTGTAAATCTTTTACTTATAATGCATAGTAGGGAAATTCCACTGTAATTTCCTGGGTTTTGTTTGTTACCTTTCTTGAACAAAGGTACTATGACAGCTTTTGTCCATTGCCTGGGGAAATAACTATCTTGGTATAACTTATTGAATAATTCTGTAAGGAATGGAGTTATATTTTGCTCTATTGTCTTTAAAAATTCGGGTGGTAATTCATCTATACCAGGTGATTTGCCCTTTTTCA
>JAMYXO010006141.1:0-5000 GCA_033310375.1 Conus canariensis | reverse complement strand
AAGTTGTTAATAGTATAAATACCTAGGTTATACATTAACAACTAAACTTTCTGTCAATATCTCACTCTCAGAATATGCAGGCAGAGCAAAAGGAAAGATTATAGAGATAATGAAAACTATGTAGAAAGAAACTCGTGGAGAGCGTGGCAGCAGAGAGTCCTCAGAAGAGAAGCCCCCTTCAAGCAAGTGTTTCGGCCCTTATCTCCTGACACTCTAGGGGGGTTGGGCCACACCCGGTTCATGACTCCGGATGTCCCTCTGCTGCCCCCCCCTTTTTTTTTTTTTTTTCCCATCTTGGGACGAGCCATGGCTGGGATTCGAACCCATGACCCTCTGGACATGCTCATTTCCCACTTAATGACTCGCGCTTTAACCACTGAGCCACAGGGACACCTGATATTTGTAGGGAAATTAAGCCTTATGAAGTTCACTTTTGTTCCTTCTTGACCAGATCCAGCTTGAACACCTCTCTGCCGCTTCTGCCATTGCTTTCAGGCTCTGGTTTTTTCCTTCCCTGCAACTGAGAGCTGTTTCATGAGGCTGTATGCAGACGTTCCTACAAACCCCCTAGCTCCAATTTCTGCAGTGAGGACTTTGACCTGATAGCCTTCTCTCCTCAGGCTGTTTGCCAGATCAGCATACTTTTCAGTCTTGTAGATTTGAGCTGCCTCCATTCTGTTCTCATATGGCACCGTGAGCTCGATCATGATCAGCTGCTTGGTTGACTTAGAGTGGACTACTATGTCTGGTCTCATGCCACTCTTGCTGATGATCTCTGGGTGACTCTTCCATTCTGGGAGGTCTGCAGTGCACTCCCAGTGATCTGCCCCGTCCAGCAGACTCTGCCTGCATATTTCGAGTGGCACTGTTGTTCTTGGCCATGATTTGCTGCCTCCTGCCGTGAAGAATGTTGCGGGTGCTTTTGGAGTCCTGATTTTCCCTTTTGTGGTGTTGGTACTAGCCCAGACTACTTGCACAATCTCTTTGAGCACTTGGTTGTGCCTCCATGTGTACCTTCCTTGAGCCAGGGCTACTTTACATGAGCTTAGGACATGCTCCACTGTTTGTTTTTCATGGCAGAGGGGGCATACAGGATCGTCTGTTTTCCCCCACTTCACCAGGTTTGCATTTGAGGGCAGAAGGTCATATGCAGATCTGAGAATGAAGCTGATCCTGAGAGGGGCCATGTGCCAAATGTCATTCCAAGTGAGACTTCTTTGGAGTGCATTCTCCCACGTTGTCCATTGCCCTTGCTGGCTCTGCTGGACTGCTTTTTGGAGTCTTTTTTGGTCTTCTTCTTTTCTCATCTCCTGAATCATCATGTCTCTTTTGGCTTTTCCTTTGGCCTTTGACCACCATTCAGTTTTGGTCACCCCCAGTCCTTGTCTGTTGGTCTGTGTGTGTCCTGTTATTTCTCTGATCTTGAGACTTTCTTTTGCAGAATCCATCGCCTCTTGAACTTTCCATTTTCTGCCTGTCTTCAGCTGGGGCTTGATTGCTTCTACCACCTTGTCTCCTGAGTCCTCCAGCATGCTTTGAAGTCTGATCTTCCCTGCTTTGTATTCCTCCAGGATGGATTTCAGTGGTAGTTTCAGCTTTGCTTGGCGACAGTACAGCGCTATGTCAGTCAGACAGGGTGGGACACCAAGCCATTTCCTTGTGAACTTGTTGATTTTGGCTTCCATTGCCTCCACTATGCTGGTGCAGATGTCGTATATCATCAGAGGCCATAGGAGCTTTGGTATCAGCATGAACTGCAGACACCAGACCTTGTATTTGCCAGGGAGCCCACACTGGTCAATGGTCTCCAAGCCTTCCTCCGCCATCTGCTTGGTTTCTTTTGCTCTTTGTGTGTCTTTCAGCGTATCATCATACCATCTTCCAAGGCTCTTGACTGGTTCTTCTGTGACTGTTGGAATGGCCTGGTTGGCAACACTGAAGACCACAGATCCGGCCACTTTTCCTTTCCTCAGTGAGAGACTCCGTGGTTTCTTTGGCTTGAACTTCATTCTGGATGAGGCAACTATGTCGTCCAGCCTCTCCAGCACATGACGTGTCTCGTCTTCTCTGGATGAAATCACTGTAGTGTCATCCATGAAGGCCTTGAGAGGAGCATCTTGTATCCATCGCCAAGGTCTGTTTGTCTCGCGTTGTTTGTTGCTGCTTTCAAGATGAGTTCCATTGCCAGCACGAACAGTATTGGGGAAATTGCACAGCCCACTTGCAATACCCACTTCCAAGTTGATCCAGTCTGTTGTGTACTCCTTGGTAGAGAACCGCATTGAGAAGCCATTGAAGTACTTCTTGAGCATGTCGCGGATGTTCTTTGGCACATGGTACATCTCAAGAGCCAACTGTATCATCTCATGGGGCACAGATCCATATGCGTTTGCCAGATCAAGCCACACTACGTCCAGGTCTCTCTTTTCTGTTTTTGCTTTTTGGATTGCGTCCCAGATCATTGTGGCGTGTTCTACACAGCCAGCCACGCCTGGGATGCCACCTTTCTGGACTGACACATCCAAGTACTTGTTTTCCATCAGGTACTTGGTCAGCCTTGCTGCCATGACAGAGAAGAAGATTTTCCCTTCGACGTTCAGTAGTGATATTGGCCTGAACTGGCTGATGTCACTTGAGTTTTGCTCTTTGGGGATGTACACACCATCTGCCGTCATCCACTGGCCGCTGATCTTCTGGTTTCTCCAAGCCGATCGCAGCAGCCTGTGGAGCCACTCCAGCACCTTGGGACATTTCTTGTAAAGCTGGTAAGGTATTCCGTTTGGCCCTGGTGATGATTTGGCTCTGGCTTTGTCGACCACCTTCTTGATTTCCGCCAACATTGGAGGCTTGCCATTGAACTGTTCCTCAGGGTTGGTTGGCCACACCAGACCTTGAATGTCGAGTGGTGCTTTGCTCTGTGGGTCAGAGTATGTTTTCCTCAGATGCTGCTCAAGAACTCCTTTGTCCACACTTAGGGTCCCAGATTTTGGCTGCTCAAACAGTGTTCTGGCAAACTGGAAGGGATCTCTGAAGAAGCGCTCTTGTGTCTTCTTCTTTTTGCTCTTCCTCTTCCTCGCAGATTCCGCTTTGCTGAGGGCGCTGTGTTTTTCTTTCAGGTCTTTCCACAGGGCATATAGACATGAAAATCTATTTCAAACTTTTTGATTCACAGGTTAAACCATTACTTCTATATGCAGCAGAACTATGGGGACTAATTAACTATTCAGCAGCAGAAAATGTACGTTTACTCACAAGCAAAAAATACCTAGGGGTAGGAATGAAAACACAGAACTACTTAGTATATGGAGAGTTAGGTAGATACCCAATATACATAGATAGTACAATAAAGACAATTATATATTGGCTAAGACTGGTAAAAGTGACACCAGACAGGATACCGAAGCAAGCATATGAGAGGGGAAAAACAGAAGTAAACAAACCACAAAATTGGGCTCTAGGAATAAAAAGATGTTTAGACAGTTATGGGTTTTCAGAAGTATGGAACAATGAGGGGGCAAGAAATGAATACAGGTTCATTAATGAGTTAAAGCAAAGAATGATAGATTGCTGAACAATTAAGTAGTGGGGGAAAACAAGTGCAGGCTAACAATTCTTCGGTCATTATAATAATGACTTCGCAAAGATTTGAACTTTTAGAGAGAGAGAAAAAAAAAATGAAGATGAAGAAAATGGGGGAAATATATTATAAATATGCGAAACCCTTCACTAGCTGCCTGAGGGAACCATCGTGATCCCTTCTGAAGGCAGATCTATTTGTATTGCCTGCTCCGAGGCCTTTCGTCCGCTGGATCGGACTCATCAGGGAGACACGGCTGACTGTGTCTGCACTCCTGGTGTCAAATAGAGACACACCACAGTCCATAACTCTGTGGTGTTCTCACCACCAAGGGTTAAAAAAAAGAATCCAACAGCACCCCAAAGCAGCCAGCGAAGGATAGTAAAATGGAATAAAATGAAAGCATGGAGAGGAAAAAAGTTGCTGAAAAATAAAAGCATTATGCAAACAATATAAAATGTAGGGGACAATCTTTGAGCTTATGCCTGAGGATCCATTCAAGGATACAAGGGAGATCAAAAGATATGGAACAGTCTGAGTGGTCAGCTCTGCTGTTCAATAACTCAAGCATTGCCAGTGGCTAAGAATTGTGCAGAACAACCTTTACTTGGATCTCCTAAGAGATGCAATCTCCCACTGATTGACCAAACAATAAAATGCTGAACAATTAAGTCGGCTGGAATTTTAACAACACTCTGTCTCTGTCTGTCTGTCTGTCTGTCTGTCTGTCTGTCTGTCTGTCTGTCTGTCTGTCTGTCTCTCTCTCTCTCTCTCTCTCTCTCTCTCTCTCTCCTCTCTCTCTCTCTCTCTCTCTCTCTCTCTCTCTCTCTCTGCTTGTTTTCCGATTTGTCCTAAAAAGATACGTATTCTGTACAGGATCATAATTCCTTCAAAAGAACTCAGTTGTGTCTTTTGCATCGCTGTCTATACACGTTTTGTCGTATCTATCGCAATTATAGCGTTTAAATCAGCCTATAAAACAATAAAGGTGCGCACATGAGCAGTTTCAGTTTACTTATGTAGTCTTGAAATAATGTCACACACACACACACACACACACACACACACACACACACACACACACACACCATATATATAATATATATATTATATATATATCCCCTACATTTTATACTGTTTGCATAATGCTTTTAGTTTTTCAGCAACTTTTTTCTTCTCCACATTTTCGTTTCATTCCATTTACTATCCTTCGTTGGCTGCTTTGGGGGTGCTGTTGGATTCTTTTTTGAACCCTTTGTGGTGAGAACACCACAGAATTATGGACTGTGGAGTGTCTCTATTTGACACCAGGAGCGCAGACACAGTCAGCCGTGTTTCCCTGATGAGTCCGATCCAGTGGACGAGAGGCCTAGGAGCAGGCAATACAAATAGATCTGCCTTCGAGAGGGTTTACAATGGTTCC
>JAMYXO010006140.1:0-14175 GCA_033310375.1 Conus canariensis | reverse complement strand
ACACGTGGACATTCTATCTGAATCAACATTGAAAACGAGTCTGAATCAACTTTAGGGAGAGTACTACTGGGCCGGTCACAGAAGTACTCCCCTTGCATATTTCCTTTACTGATGTGTTCAGGGTTGTTCTTTACTGCTTATAAACTCATACATGGACATTCTATCTGAATCAACATTGAAAACGAGTCTGAATCAACTTTAGGGGAGTACTACTGGACTGGTCCCAGAATTACCCCCCTTCCATATCTCCTTTATCAATGTGTTCAGGATTTTTTTCTTTCTTGGGGAGGGGGGGGATCTGAAAGAAAAGAAAATAATTATTAAGTTGTTTTTTTGTTTCACTTATATTGTTCTCTTTGTATATGCAGCACATTTTCAGTGTGAGAGTGCCAGTACACCACACATTAGAACATTAACAAACCCAGACATTTTGTATCAAACGCCAAAGCACTAAAAACGGCAAGACTATGTCCATTTATAAGAGATCATACAGACTACGCATGGCGTGTAAGGGACCGGTTGGTGGAAAAAAGGGGAAAAAATAAATTTAAAAAGCTAGTAGTGGAAATTGCTTTTTTGTTTTTGTTTTTGTTTGTTTTTGTTTGTTTTTTTTTGTTGTTGTTTTTTGGCAGATGAAGAGGACAGTGTGAAGCACCAAAAAATGAAGAGGTGGATTTCGACCTTAGGGGAAAAAAAAATCACCGCCTTAGGTGCTCCATTGCTCCGATAACTGATGCCACAAAAAAAATGTCTTATATGGACATTCTACCTGAATCAACATTGAAATATAGTCTGAAGCAACTTTAGGGGAAATCTTCTGGCCAGTCCCAAAAGAAACCCCCTTGCATATCTCCTTTATCAGTGTGTTCAGGGTTGTTATTTACTGGTCATAAACTCTCACATGGACATTCTACCTGAATCAACATTGAAAACGAATCTGAATCAACTTTAAGGGGAGTACTACTGGACCGGTCACAGAAGTACCCCCTACCATATCTCCTTTATCAATGTGTTCAGGTTGTTATTTACTGGTCATAAACTCATACATGGACATTCTATCTGAATCAACATTGAAAACGAGTCTGAATCAACTTTAGGGAGAGTACTTCTGGGCTGGTCCCAGAAGTACCCCCCTTGCATATTTCCTTTATTAATGTGTTCAGGGTTGTTATTTAAAAGTCATAAACTCACACATGGACATTCTGTCTGAATAAACATTGAAAACCAGTCTGAATTAACTTTAGGGAGAGTACATCTGGGCTGGTCCCAGAAGTACCTCCCTTGCATGTCTCCTTTAATAATGTGTTTAGGATTGTCATTTACTGGTCATAAACTCACACATGGACATTCTATCTCAATCAGCATGAAAGTATAGTCTGAATCTTCTTTAGAGAGAGTACTTCTGGGCCGGTCCCAGAAGTACCCCCTTGCAGATCTCCTTTATTGATGTGTTCAGGGTTGTTATTTACTGGTCATAACTCATACATAGACATTTTATCTGAATCAACATTAAAAACGAGTCTGAATCAACTTTAGGGGGAGTTCTTCTAGGCCGGTCCCAGAAGTACCCCCTCCCCCCCCCCCCCCCTTGCATATCTCCTTTATTAATGTGTTCAGGGTTGTTTTTTACTGGTCATAAGCTCACAGATGGACATTGTACCTAAATCAACATTGTCATATAGACTGATTCAACTTCAGGGGGAGAACTTCTGGGCCGGTCACAGAAGTACCCCCCTTGCATATCTCATTCATTAAGGTGTTCAGGTTTGTTACTTACTGGTTAGAAACTCATACATGGACATTCTATCTGAATCAACAATGAAATATTCTCTGAATCAACTTTAGGGGGCGTACATCTGGAGCCACGCCAAAGTTACTTCCGGAAGTACATTTGGGGTGGGCCCAGACGTACTCCCGGGAGTCATTCTGGTGCCGAGGGTGGAGGGGGGTGGTGGTTTGGGACTGGTACCAAAAGTACTCCCCTGTCTAAAGGAATCATCGTTATAAGATAGTTACAAAAAAAACAAACATTTATTTGCAAAGTTGTCAATAGGGGGTAGTACTTCTGGGACCAAGGGAGGTACTGTCCCAGAAGTAGTCCCGAGAGTCATTCTGGCGCGCGGGCCCAGAAGTACTCCCGGGAGTACTTCTGGGTGGGGAGTATTTTTGAGGTGTCACACCGGGTCAAGCTAACACTCCAGGAGGGTTGTTCTGGGCTGGTGGGGAGTTGTTTTGGGGCAGGCCCAGTTTAACTCTCCAGGGGCTGTTCTGGGCTGCCAGATTAACTCCTCAGGTGGAGGGCTGTTTTGGGGTAGGTCCAGTTTAACTATCTAGGGGGCTGTTTTGGGCTAGTACCAGATTCACTCCCCAGGAGGGGGGCTGTTCTGGGCCAGGTCCAGTTTAACTCTCGGAGGGGGGGGGGCTGTTTTTGGCCGATGCCAGATTATCTCTTCAAGGGAGGGGGGGGGGGATCGGGCTGTTCTGAGCCAGATCCAGTTTAACTTTCCAGGGGACTATTCTAGGCTGTGGCAATATTAACTCCCCAGGAGGGGGGTTGTTCTGGGCCAGGTCCAGTTTTACTCTCCACGAGGCTGTTCTGGGCCGGTGCCAGATAAACTCTCCAGTAGGGGGGCTGTTCTGGGCCAGGTCCAGTTTAACTCACCAGGGGGGCTGTTCTGGGCTGGTGCCAGATTTACTCTCCAAGATGGGAGTGGGATGTTCTAGATTAGGTTCAGTTTAACGCTCCAGTGGGACTGTTCTGGTTCAGTGCCAGATTAACCCCCCAAGATGGGGGGGGGACGCTGTTCTGGGACTTGTCTAGTTTAACTTTCCAGGGCGCTGTTCCATGACGGTGCCAGATTAACTCCCCTGGAGGGGGCTGTTCTAGGACAGGTCCAGTTTAACTCTCCAGAGGGGCTGTTCTGGGCTGGTGCCAGATTAACTCCCCGGGAGGGGGAGGGGCGGGGGGGCTGTTTTGTGCCAGGGCCAGTTTAACTCTCCAGGGAGGCCTGTACCGGGCTGGAGCCAGATTAACTCCCCAGGAGAGGGGAGGGGGGATGTTCTAGGACAGGTCCAGTTTAACTCTCTTGGGGGCTGTTCTGGGCCGGTGCCAGATTAACTCCCCAAGAGGGGGAGGGGTCTGTTCTGGGACTTGTCTAGTTTAACTCTCCAGGGGGGCTGTTCCATAACGGTGCCAGATTAACTCCCCTAAAGGGGGGCTGTTCTGGGACAGGTGCAGTTTAACTCTCCAGAGGGCTGATCTAGGCTGGTGCCAGATTAACTCCCCTGGAGAGGTGGGGGGGCTGTTTTGTGCCAGGGCCAGTTTAGCTCTCCAGGGAGGCCTGTACCAGACTGGAGCCAGATTAACTCCCCTGGAGAGGGGGTGGGGGGCTGTTCTAGGCCAAGTCTAGTTTAACTCTCTTGGGGGGCTGTTTTGGGCCGGTGCCAGATTAACTCCCCAGGAAGAGGAGGGGGCTGTTCTGGGCCTTGTCTAGTTTGTCTAGTTTAACTCTCCAGGGGGGGCTGTTCCATGACGGTGCCAGATTAACTCCTCTGGAGGGGGCTGTTCTAGGACAGGTGTAGTTTAACTCTCCAGAGGGCTGTTCTAGGCCGGTGCCAGATTAACTCCCCAGGAGAGGGGGGGTGGGCGGGGGGTGCCGTTTTGTGCCAGGGCCAGTTTAACTCTCCAGTGAGGCCTGTACCATGGGGGACTGTTTTGGGCTGGTGCCAGATTTACTCCCCAGGGGGGGGGGGGGGGGGGGGGGGGGCTTTTCTGAGCCTTGTCTAGTTTAACTCTCCAGGGGGGCTGTTCCATGACGGTGCCAGATTAACTCCTGGAGGGGGGCTGTTCTGGGACAGGTGCAGTTTAACTCTCCAGAGGGCTCTTCTAGGCCGATGCCAGATTAACTCCCCAGGAGAGGGGGGGGGTTATGCCAGGGCCAGTTTAACTCTCCAGGGAGGCCTGTATCAGGCTGGAGCCAGATTAACGCCCCAGGAGAGGGGGGGATGTTCTAGGCCAAGTCCAGTTTAACTCTCTAGGGGGGCTGTTTTGGGCCGGTGCCAGATTTACTCCCCAGGGGGGCTTTTCTGGGCCTTGTCTAGTTTGACTCTCCAGGGGGGCTGCTCCATGACGGCGCCAGATTAACTCCCCTGGAGGGGGTGTTCTAGGACAGGTCCAGTTTAACTCTCCAGAGGGGCTGTCCTGGGCTAGTGCCAGATTAACTCCCCAGAACGGGGGAGGGGCGGAGGGGGGCTGTTTTGTGCCAGGGCCAGTTTAACTCTCCAGGGAGGGCTGGGGACAGATTAACTCCCCAGGAGAGGGGGGGGGGGGGTCTAGGCCAAGTCCAGTTTAACTCTCTAGGGAGGCTGTTTTGGGCCGGTGCCAGATTTACTCCCCAGGGGCTTTTCTGGGCCTTGTCTAGTTTAACTCTCCAGGGGGGCTGCTCCATGACGGTGCCAGATTAACTCCCCTGGAGGGGGGCTGTTCTAGGACAGGTCCAGTTTAACTCTCCAGAGGGCTGTCCTGGGCCAGTGCCAGATTAACTCCCCAGGACGGGGGAGGGGGCGGAGGGGGGCTGTTTTGTGGGGCCAGTTTAACTCTCCAGGGAGGCCTGTACCAGGCTGGAGCCAGATTAACTCCCCAGGAGAGGGGGGTGGGGCTGTTCTAGGACAGGTCTAGTTTAACTCTCTAGGGATGCTGTTTTGGACCGGTGCCAGATTAACTCCCCAAGAGGGGGAGGGGGCTGTTCTGGGCCTTGTCTAGTTTAACTCTTCAGGGTGGCTGTTCCATGACGGTGCCAGAGTAACTCCCCTGGAGGGGGCTGTTCTGGGACGGGTGCCAGATTAACTCCCCAGGAGAGGAGGGGGTGTGGAGCTGTTTAGTGCCAGGGCCAGTTTAACTCTCCAGAGGGGCTGTTCTGGGCTGATGCCAGATTAACTCCCCAGGAAGGAGGGGGTGGAGCTGTTTAGTGCCAGGGCCAGTTTAACTCTCCATGGAGGCCTGTACCAGGCTGGAGCCAGATTAACTCCCCAGGAGAGAGAGGGGGGGGGCTGCTCTAGGCCAGGTCCAGTTTAACTCTCTAGGGTGGGGGCTGTTTTGGGCCGGTGCCAGATTAACTCCCCAGGAGGGGAAGGGGACTGTTCTGGGCCTTGTCTACTTTAACTCTTCAGGGGGAGGGGGCGAGGGTGTTCCATGACGGTGCCAGAGTAACTCCCCTGGAGGGGGGCTGTTCTGGACAGGTGCAGTTTAACTCTCCAGAGGGGCTGTTCTGGGCTGGTGCCAGATGAACTCCCCAGGAGAGGGGGGGGGGCTGTTTTGTGCCAGGGCCAGTTTAACTCTCCATGGAGGCCTGTAGCAGGCTGGAGGCAGATGAATTCCCCAGGAGGGGGGAGGGGATAGGCTGCTCTAGGCCGGGGGGGGGGGGCTTGTTTGGCAGGTGTCAGATTAACTCCCCAGGAGGGGAGGGGCTGTTCTGGGCCTTGTCTACTTTAACTCTCCAGGGGGGCTGTTCCATGACGGTGCCTTAACGCCCCTGGAAGGGGGCTGTTCTGGGACAAGTCCATTTTAACTCTCCAGAGGGGCTGTTCTAGGCTGGTACCAGATTAACTCCCCTGGAGAGGGGGGGGGAGCTGTTTTGTGCCAGGGCCAGTTTAACTCTCCAGGAGGCCTGTACCAGGCTAGAGTCAGATTAACTCCCCAGGACAGGGGGGGGGCTGCTCTAGGCCAGGTCCAGTTTAACTCTCTTGGGGGGCTGTTTTGGGCCGGTGCCAGATTAACTCCCAAGGAGGGGGAGGGGCTGTTCTGGGACTTGTCTAGTTTAACTCTCCGGGGGGAGGGGGGGGCTGTTCCATGACGGTGCCAGATTAACTCCCCTGGAGGGGGCTGTTCTAGGACAGGTCCAGTTTAAATCTCCAGAGGGGCTGTTCTAGGCTGGTGCTAGATTAACTCCCCAGTAGAGGGGGGGGGGGCTGTTTTGTGCCCGGGCCAGTTTAACTTTCCAGGGAGGCCTGTACCAGGCTGGAGTCAGATTAACTCCGCAGGAGAGGATGGGGGGGGCGGGGGGGGGGGGGGTAGGCTGCTCTAGGCCAGGTCCAGTTTAACTCTCTTGGGGGGCTGTTTTGGGCCGGTGCCAGATTAACTCCCAAGGAGGGGGAGGGGCTGCTCTGGGACTTGTCTAGTTTAACTCTTCAGGGAGTGGGGGGGGGGGCTGTTCCATAACGGTGCCAGAGTAACTCCCCTGGAGGGGGGCTGTTCTGGGACAGGTCCAGTTTAACTCTCCAGAGGGGCTGTTCTGGGCTGGTGCCAGATGAACTCCCCAGGAGAGGTGGGGGGGGGGCTGTTCTAGTCCTGGTGGGGGTCTGATTTGGCGCAAACCCAGATTAACTCCCGGGAATTAATCTGGACAGTGCTAGACTGACTCCCGGGAGTTAAACTGGGAAGGGAGGCAGTTTCACCACGTTACACCGGTTCCCAGAGAAAAATAAAAGCAGCAGAAAATCAAAGAGGCTCACAGTATTAAGAACAACTAGTTTTTCAACCGCCGTTTCTTCTTAGGTACGTCACACGATACACCCAGCTCAGAATGCCAGACGTTCAAGCCGACACACTGCCGACACCGCCGATTTCTTAACTGGTGCTCAAAATTAATAATCAGCTAGAACCACCTTCTTGATTTCTGCCGCCTGTTTCTTTCAGTCTACTATACTGGGCCCAATAGTAAAGTAGCGGTGGAATGGGTCGACCTAAAATACACTTTTTATCATGCAACTCGTAGGAATTTGGGTCTGGCCGGTGCAGTTCTCTTCTGCCATTTGATCGTCGAGCCAGAAATAATCACCTGCGTACCAGCAGGCCTGATCTTTAGCTCATGATGCTAAATGCAGACAAAGCCTTTCGCCATGCCAAGGCATGCCATGAAATGCTTTTAAAGCACAAAATAGTTTGAAATTGTTACTTATCATCGAATGTCAGATGAAGACTCTAATCAGGGTCACACACAGCTACAGAGGAAAACTGAAACTATGCAGGACCCTTAAAGGCAATGCAAACTGTACCTCGTGTCTTAAAATTTTGTCTTTCCTACCCAATGGTCTACGCTAAATGCTGTCCGTAAGGTAGAAAAACACACATGAACGAGGCAGAATACAATAAATTTTTTCTGAGATCCTTTTCTGGCGTATCTCAGACATATTTCATTGTTCAAGCAAACTGAAATATATCTCTTTTTTTTCTAATCCACGCGTATAAAAGTCGAAAGACATATCCCATTCCTTGGTAAGGAAACCCAGCATAGATAACGAGACGTTCGAATTTTAAGAAATGATACAAAACGAGACCAGATGGTTTGGGTCAATTTTTGAATTTCGCATCTCTCTCTCTCTCTCTCGCTCTCTCTCTCTCTCTCTCCTCTCGCTCGCTCGCTCGCTTTGTATTTGTGCGTGCGTGCATGCGTGAGTGCGCACGCGCGCGTGTGTGCAGATATCATATTTAAAAAAAAATCATGACCAATGGCGCGTATGGACATGTGTGGCTCTCATATCCCTTCACTTCCAGCCATCTGCGAGGATCGCACTAAAACTTCAACAGTGGTGTGTTAAAGTTGTGCATCACAGAACTGGGAGCAGTACTTTTGATAAAGAAACAAAAGAAGAAGAAAGAAAACATAACCATGAGCCATGCTTTGGTGTCATTTGTTTGATAAACTCACTCACAGACACTGGCGCCCACATACACAGCAGAGCGGACGAACGACAGGGGAGGGGAAGGGAGGGGGCAGAGGGGGGTTCTGAATTTCCCTCCCCTGGATGATCAAAATTGCATTTTCGCCATGTTGCCCCTCTCCCTTTCCCCCATTCCCTACCCTGGGGAGGGACCCCCAGACCCCCTCTGAAAAGCCACTTCTGATGTGTGAATTATCCAAGGGTGGCGTTTCTTTCGTAAACAGAGACGCCACTACCACCACCACCACCCTCACTTTAACAACAAAAAAAGGACAGAAGAGGCCCCCTGTACCCCCCCCCCCCCGCACCACCACATCTCCCTCTCGATTTAAAAGTAGTTTGGAAAAGAACACTCAACCATACCCTCCCCCCCCCCCCCCCCCCCCCTCAGCTTTTACCAAATTTCCGCCGTATTTGCTTTACTTGTTCCAATTCATGCTGATGCCTGGGCACGTTTTCTCCCTTCTCCCACTGAGGGAGGCGGACCCCCCAGACCTCATCCTCACCTCTCTGGAACCCCCCTTCTCTCTTAATTGATCCGGCTCTACACACACACACACACACACACACACACACACACACACACACACACACACACACACACACCGCTCACTTCTCACCTGCATCTCTGTCCAGCGGGTTCTCTTGTGTTGTCGGCTCTGGTCCTGGCGGAGGTCTCTGCGGGCGGCAGTGCTCCCTCTTCCCAGGGGTTCTCTCTCCCCTGGCATGTCCTCTCGTTTCTGGTGCCTGTTGCTCTTCGTAGCGGTCGCCTTTGTTCCCCGTCTGGAATATAAAAAAAAATCCCCCCATAATTTCTTTTTCTCGTTCATATTCCATCGTTTAAGCAATCGCGGAAACGTAAAGTTTTTGTTTCACCGGTGTACCGAACATGAGAAGCTGAGTGGTTTTTCGTTCTTTTTCTTGTCCTAAATGTTATCTGTTTTTGCCTGAAGAAGACACAAGAGGTCGAAATGCATTGTGTCTTGTCCTGTACTTTGTTGGTCTATGTCCTTGGCGGTAACTAACCCCCTCTCTTTCTAAATTTTGTTTCATTTTCCGCCCTCAGTCACTCCGTTTTGAAACCTATTTGTTGAGCTTTCTGTCGAGAGCTTGTCTTCTCTTACGGGGAGTAAATGTGGATGTAGCCAATTCTTCAAGGCTTTAGGCTTATTTGTGCGAGTTGTCTCCTAGTTTCTTTTTCAGAATAATCTGGTGTCTGGGGCAGAGCGGGATATGGACATGCGAGCATGTCGAACGTCTCTTCGCCTGTACAAAGTACCTTAAGGAGATCGCCCTCACACTGACGTCACAAAGTCTGATCAGCCTCTGCAGAGGGGTGCCGCAGTCAAATGGTTAGAGCATTTGCCCGCGGAGGCGACGGCTTTGAGTTCGAACCACAAATGTGGTCGGATTTTTTTCCAACATGCCATGCCATAGACACGGTGAATCTCTGACTGTTCACTGCCCCTATGGTCGAAAGTCTATGAGAACTTTAGACCTTTTATTGGCGCAGTGCGGTGGTTAGTGTCGGAAGTCGCAGGCTGGGAGGTCGTTGGTTCGAGTTACGTCAGAGGCGTCATCTTAACCTCCCCCCCCCCCCCTCCCTCCCGGCCGGATCTAGTGCAAAGTGAGCGTGTTTTTTTTTTTTTCTTATCTCAAACAGAAAGACTAGTCCACAGAATCCCATTTCATTCACTTAATGGACAACTGGTACTGAAACCCAGCAAGACACTTGGATGCTCAAAAGGGAATCTGTGATCTGAAATAGAAAATTTGACCCAAACATTTGTTCTTTTTGCTTGTTTGTGGATGCAGTTTTTTTTTTTTTAACAACTTGTTCAGGGAGGACCAAGTACTGGCAAAACATAATTAAACATCTAATCAGTGCACGGTCAGTTAGCAGTCAAGTACTTATTCTCAGTTCTCTCTCAAGCTCCTTTTTCTTTTTTATAGATCAAACCAAATAGGAATATGCTAAATGCGTACATTACAGCTTGAGGCAAACAAATGTTTATGACTTTATTTGGGGACTCAGCTACCATACTGTGTGATGCTAGCGGGTCGGCCTGCTCCACTGGTCTGCAACTTGTCAAAATGGAAAAACTCGTAGCCTGACAATTAAAATCCTTCTTTTACAAAAAAAGGGAAGGGGGGGGGGGGGGGGGGGGGCTACGAGCTCTATTCACCGTTTTTTCTTTATTTAGGTTAGATTTAGTAGTAGTAGTAGTAGTAGTAGTAGTAGTAGTAGTAGTAGTAAAGCAGGGACTAGGTTAGGCTCTCACGAGCCTTTATACGTCCCATCTTTATCATAACAAATGTATAGGTCTGCTTTATGCATGCAAATTTTCCAATACTAATCCACATCAAATTTCTTAACTAAGCAATTTGTGTCTCTTATCTAGTAGATTCTTGAACTGATTAATATCTGGTGCATTTTTAGTAGTTACTGAAAGTGCATTCCAATGTTGAACAACTCTATTGCTAAATGTATATTTTCGACGGTTAGTACGGCTGTAATTAAAAAAATAATTTGAAATCAGAGTGCCTTGTTAATCATGCAATATTAATACTGAAGAATTTATTAAAATCTGAATCATCTAAATTATTTATTATTTTATACACCTGAATAAGATCTCCTCTGAAACGTCTGTATTTCAGAGATGGTAAATTTAAATATGACAGTTGTTCTGTATATTCCCAATCCTTTATGTTATGTATCAATCTAGTTGCCCTTTTTCGTACTCTCTCTATAGCTATGGATTGCCTCTTTAAGTATGGACTCCAAACAGTATTTCCATATTCTAAAATGGGTCGCACCATTGATTTGTGTAAACACAGAAAAGTATCTTTTTCAAGGAAATGAAAGGATCTTTTAATTATTCCAAGAGTTTTATTGGCTTTGTTTATAGCACTTGAGATATGTGAATCAAATTTTAATTTTTTTTATCGAAAATCACGCCTAAATCTTTCTCCTCCTCACACTCTGCAATCGTGTGCATACCATTTTTACCTCTCATGGTATATGTCTCATTTGGGTTATTATTACCTATATGAAGTACTTGGCATTTGGTTTCATTAAAATATAAGTTCCATTTATCTGACCATTCATTTAGTTTGTCAATATCATTTTGTAAGATTTTACTATTTTTAGTTGAGTTATATATTTTTGTATCATCAGGAAACACTTTGCAACAACTCTGTATGCCTTCAGGTAAGTCATTTATAAAAAGAGTAAACAAAATGGGTCCTAAAATACTGCCTTGTGGAATACCACTTAGTACTTTAGCTTCTGAAGAATATTCCATACCCACTCTAACCTGTTGTGTTCTTGAGTTAAAAAAGTCACATTATTGTTCACATGCCTCCCCCCCCCCCCCCCCCCCCCCCCCCACACACACACACACAAAAGTGATAAGGCCATGTGACTGTGCTCACAATACGGACGGAGGGAAGGAAAGAACCCTTTTATGTTTGAAATAGGAAACCGTTAAGAGAGTATGGGAGAGGAGGGTTTTCTTTCCTATCCCTCTTCCATACAAGTTGTGTGTGTGTGGGGGGGGGGGGGGGGGGCGTTAGAAAATCAAGGTCCGCATTGATGCAGTAAAACTTTGAGGATGCTTTGAAATGCCAAGGGAACATACGCCATTACCTTTTCATTTCACTAAAATACGCTTTAATATTTGACGGAAAACTTTAACGTAAGAAGTGTGTTAAACAAAATTTTACAGGTGTCCAGGCGGGTGGCGAGAGAGCGACCGAAGAGAGAGGGGGGTGGGGGGGAGGGGGGAAGGATAGACAGACAGCAGACAGAGACAGACGAACGAATGAACGGATGGGCGGGACGGTCAGAGAGACACAGAGACAGGCGGAATGAAAATGAAAATATAAGAGAAAATGTACAAAACGCATTGGACACCGAAATTTACAGACACCAAGCAGTGAAGTCCGAGAGAGAGAGAGAGAGAGAGAGGGGGGGGAGGGAGGGAGGGAGGGAGGGAGAGAGAGAGAGGATGGCTGCGAAACCGAAAGCAAAAAGAAACTGAAGGAGATCAGTATGGAGGGGTGTGCATGTAAATCCTGCCTACATGAGCTTACCGATAACTGATTTAAAATTAGGAGATATGAGGTGTGAAAGGGCAGAGAGAAAGAGAGAGAGGGAGGATGGGAGGGAGGGGGAGGGAGGGAGAGAGAGAGAGGGAGAGAGGGAGAGGGAGGGAGAAAGAGGAAGGCAGAGAAGGAGAGACAGAGAGGGAGGGGTGAAGGAGGGGAGGGAGAGGGAGAGAAGATGGGCGGGGGGTGGGAGGGAGAGAGAGAGGGGGAGTGAGAGGGAGAGAGAGAGAGGAAGGAAGGGGGACAGACAGAGATACAGAGAGAGAGAGAAAGAGAGGGAGGGAGAGACAGAGAGAGAGAGGGGTGGGTGGGGGATGGATGGATGATGAAATGCTTCTTGCTGGAAGCCACTCTCAGGGAGGAAGAGAGGAACAGACAGACAGAGAGATGGGGGATGGGGGGGAGGGGAGAGCTTTCCTGACAATTTAGACTATAACACTGCAAGAATTAAATTAATTTCATCTCGGTTAAAAAAAAAATGAATAAAGGCTGCTAGTTGCAAGCCATACAGATAGTGGAGAAGGGGAGAGGCAGGGAGAGAATAAATCTGGTCAGACTTAGCTTTCCTCAAATCAGCAAACAAGGCCATTTCATCAGGCTACCCTAAACGAACCGACAGGTCCTTTTTAAAAGAATCAATATTTTTCCTATGTCCCCCCCCCCCCCCCCCCCCCCCCCCCCCCCCCCCCCCCCCGTCCATCCACACACATCCTGCTGATTTGAAGCTGTCTTCTACCCTACCCCTCCATTCTTCTTCCAGCCCCCTCCCCCCACTCAATTGAAAACAAAATTTATGTGCTTGAACACCCCCCCCCCCCCCCCCCCACACACACACACACACACAATACACACACCCCATCCCATCGCTAGCGTTCAACTAAAGAAAATCGTAAACATATTCAGCAGACATTATTCTAGTCACCTCGCAGTTTAACTACCTCCGCTCGTCTCCTTAGACAGCCACACACACACACACACACACACACACACACCCCTTGGTAGTATGTTCAGAAGCGAAGGGGAGGGCGGGGAGGCGCGCGGGGGGGGGGGGGGGGGACGAGGCGGGAGGCGCGGCGGGGGGCGGGGGGCGGAGAGGGCAGTAGACATATTTCATCTCGCACGTCCCCTTCCCCTAGAGCTTATCGTCAATACAGTCAATCTGATTTACTGAAATGCACTGGCACAGTAAGTTTCTTTATCATGTTAGTATTTTATTGTTGTTTGTTTTTGTTGTTGTTGTTGTTGTTTTTTATCATTTCTGCAATCGAACTGTCCTTGATATGTGACGGGAAGAAAGGTTTGGTACGGGAGTGGGGTTTCAAAGGTATTCTTCCCACATAAAAAAAATCATGTTATATATGTAGGCCCTTATTGTTTGATTTCACCGACAAAAAAAAATGAGGACTTTGTGAGATCAGTCAAACTGACACTTCACACACATTTAAAACTTCAGTGTGCTCTTATAACTTCCCTTCAATGTTTACGTGGAATTGGGCATGATAACGAAATTAGTGTCTCTTTCAGGACCTTCATTTTCATGACGTGTTTCTCAGTCACAGGCTGCCAAACCGACCAAAGACAGACAGACTTTCTCTCTCTCTCTCTCTCTCTCGCTCTGTCACACTCACACTTACCGACTTAGACCAGCCCTTCACGCTAACGTCGCAGTTTTATTGTCCGTCGTTCTGTTGACAGTGAAATCAAATGTGCGCGCGAACTTTGCATGCTGGGACGAACTTTGCATGCTGGGGCGAACATTGCATGCTGGGATGAACTTTGCATGCTGGGTATTATCCTAACGCCCACACTCTCACATGCACATGTGTCACGTGGTGTGGAAAGTAGTCAAAAGTCAACTGTGCTAGTTCACTGACTCTGTTTGTGTGTGTGTGTGTGTGTGTGTGGTGAGTGCTGGTATACACACACACACACACACACACACACACACACACACACACACACACACACACACACACACACACCGCTCAGTTCTCATCTCTGTCTAGGGGGTTTCTTGTGTATATATATATGTGTGTGTGTGTGTGTGTGTGTGTGTGTGTGTGTGTGTGTGTGTGTGGTGAGTGCTGGTATATACACACACACACACGCGCATGCGCGCGCGCGCGCACACACACACACACACACACACACACACACACACACACACACACACCACGCACACACAACGCACGCACGCACGCACACACACACACACACACACACACACACACACACACACACAAGAAACCCCCTAGACAGAGATGAGAACTGAGCGGTGTGTGTGTGTGTGTGTGTGTGTGTGTGTGTGTGCGTGCGTGCGTGCGTGCGTGCGTGCGTGCGTGCGTG
>JAMYXO010006139.1:0-14176 GCA_033310375.1 Conus canariensis | reverse complement strand
CATTAGGAGTAGAAACATTTAGCGCACCGCAGTGCGGTAACAGTGTTAGCAGCAGCAGCAGAAATAGTAGCAGAAGTATAGTAGTAGTAATAGTAATAGTAGCAGCAGCAACACATTTAGCTGTATTTAGTATAATAGGAGGAGGAGGAGAAGAAAGGAGGAGGAGCAACAGCAGCAGTTGTAGTTTTTCAGGCTTTGAATGAATAGAAACGATTTACTTGCTTAACACAAAACATTCCTTTCAGCTGTGCAAGTTTCTAAATTTCGGGTTTTTATGCTAAACCCAGTAAGATCAGTTTATTTTCTATTTTCGTTCGGTGTTTTCCTCAAACGAAATAAGAAATAAAAGAAGGAAAGAAAAAAAAAATCACACACACACACACACACACAACACACACAACACACACACACACACACCACACACACACACACACACACCTCTGAAAAAAAACCTTGCGGGAACTGCTTCAAATCACAGACTGAGAAAGAGTTTCTGCTGTTTAGAAAGCACGTGATTTCTTTGAATAATGAATTGGAATAATTACATTGCTTGCTTGAACTCGCTTATATTTGGTATTTCTTTCATTTTTGTACTGTGGTAAATTATCTCTCATTCTCACAGCAGCGGGACATGTACAGAAAACAAAATAAAAAATATTTTACGATTCACACACATAACTTCCGCATAAAATGTGTAGATTTTGGTAGTGAATTATCATTTTGTGTCCCAATTAAAATACCAGTAATTTCCCTAACATAGCAAATATCACAATAAATTATTGTTACACAGACATACACCTATATTCAAATGTTGTAACTGTTTCACCATGATTGCTGTGACAGAAGAAGGTGAGTGAAAAATAAAGACGGGTCCAAGTAATTTTGAAGAATCCCAACATTTCTCACACGGTTGAATTTTCATGACAATTGAAATTTTTTTTAATGTACACTTCATTCACAAGTCTGCGATTTTGAACCCCTTTAGTTGTGTATTTTTTGTTTAAAATAGTTTGGAATATTTTCTGATGATTTAAGAAAATTATACAGTTTGGCATTTGGAAACTGAAGAAATAAATACTGGAATGAAAAAAAAGGTCATGATATGGCCAGGGTCAGTTATGGAACCCGCCATGTTTCTGAAAGAAAAAAAAAGAGTCTTACATTCCACCCACACACGTTTCCCATCATCAAATCGAAACACACGACTTACTTTTATAAACAAAAACAAAAGACGTCCTAGGTGAAACTAATACAACACATTCAAGATAAAACATTCTAATATCATAAGCACAACTCTGACATAACTGTCATTATCGCCAACACTAAGAACCCCCACCCCCACCCCTGACCACAGGACAGAAACCGGCGACAATGCCAGCCTTATTCCAGCGATTGTCCCCCTCCCATAGGACCTTCTGCCCTCAGAAACCTTCTGGCCGAGTGGAATGGACTTCCACAGGAACCTTCTCGTCAATGACCAACTTTCTGGCCCAAAGTGGAAATGGACTCCCACGGGAACCTTCTGCCGTCAGACAACTTCTGTCCAGAGTGGAATGGACTCCCACGGGAAACCTTCTGCCGTCAACAAACCTTTTGGCCCAGATGGAATGGACTCCCGGAGGAGATACCAGGGTTGCTCCTTCGGGTGGAGGCGTTTTCACTTCCGTCCTCTACAAACTCGGCCACTGGGGACCAGACAGTTCCCATCAATGATAAGTAGGATTGATGAGGACTGGGGGTGAGGATTGAGACGGGAGGGGGGTTGGGGGGGGGGGGGGGGGGGATGTGGGATGTTCTCCTGGGGATCTGTAGGGCGGTCGTGAGGCCTTCGCTGGAGACTTGAAACATCTTTGGGCATACATACTTTTTTGTTTACTAAAATAACTAATAATACAATATTGTTAACCAAATATACACGTATATCAAAATGTCCAAACCGTTCATGGTTATTGTTATGACTAGAAGAAGGTAGCTTAAAGAAAAGATTGGTCAAGGTAAGCTGAAAACTAAATCCCACTCAAAATGGTTGAACTTTCATGACAACTAAAGTTTTATTAAATGTACACTTCATTTTTAGTTCAGTGCCTACAACACCCGCTTGTATATTGATCATTCAAACTAGTTTGTAAATATTTTCTTGATAATTTAAAATATACAGTACGCCATTTAGAAGATGAAGAAATAAAATGAGAAAAAAAAAACTGGAAGAAGAATGTGACGGACCGTTTCCCGTCCAGTCACAAATTTTCATGCAACCGGGGCTAACCGGAAGGTAGTATCCGGAAGCGGTTGAAAAGTTTACCGACTGCTGCTCCCCCTGCGCTCTGTTTAAGCCGGGTGAGCTGAAACGGTTAGGCAGTCTCTGCAGTGATTCCGGCAACGCAACTACCCAGAAGCTGAAGAGGGAGTCCCATCGTTTTTGGTGGCAGTCAAGTATTTTATCATTCCCAAAATTTATTTATTAGCAAACCGAAACCGTATTCCCGTTTAAGAGCGACTGAAACTTCCCCAGTGCACTGTGAAGGTTTTGTTAGAAAGAAAAGTATTCGTTGTGTTCTTTTATCCTATGACTTGATAGGGTAGCAAAACGAAATTATTCGGGAAAAACATGAATAATGAAGTGAGTGTTAAAGGAAGTGGTCTTCAGAAAAAAGATTTTGTTATTCTGTGACTTAACTTTGCGAAAAAAAAAGAGTTTTGATGCTATGGATAATAAGCTCCCAAAGTGAGCAACATGGGGAACAAATAATATATGCTGGTTTTGATTTTTGATGTGGATGAGTTATTTTAACTCACTCTTGATATGAATATTGAATAGTTGTGTGTTGGTAAAACAAGAGTGTGTGGGAAATTTTTTCCCTTACTATATTGGGAAGCAGATAAAATCTTTTGAAAAAAAAAAACCCTTCTAAAATCGGTGATTATATGAAATGAAATAAACCCAATTTTGTCTTGACGAAAGACATTCATAGTTTGAGGGAAAAAGTATCCATTTAATTGTGTGTAATGATTGTATTCTGGTTTATTGAAGAGGGTATAGGTGGGAATCCTTTCCCCAATTTGGAAAACTATGAATTTTGAAAGGTTTATATTGAAATCCTTTCCTGTGTAATGTTTTCGGAAAAGGGAATGTTGTAGTGTTATGATTCCGGAAAAAGGAAATGTTGTAAATGTTGAAGAAAGAATATGCTGATGTTTGTCCCAAGTTCTAGTAGAATGTGACGTGGCTAATGAATATGAATGAAGCGTGACTGTAATGAATAGTAGCCATGATAATCAAGGTAGTTAATCAGTTTCCCCCAGGGAGAAGTGTACCCCGGTCTGAAGGGGGCAGAAAAGTTGGCTGGCCACTTTCTGAGGGTCTGGGCCATAGCTGTGTTCTATCCCTCTTGTTTCCACCTTGCTCGGTGTGGAGAGTCGGCCCGGAAGTGCCGACAACTACCCTACCTGCCACAGCGCCGGGACCGACTACCCACTGAGCCAGTTGGGCCAGAGGACGCCGCTGCTGCCAAGCCAGAGCGCCGCTCCCGAGATTTGATCCAGCGACCTGTTGGGGTAGGCCGTCCGCTGCGTTCTGTGTTTTTTTGTTTTGAGCCACAGCTCCTGTGTGAGACAGTCGCCTTTTCGTCGGGAGAGACGCCCGTCAGTGTGGTAGTGTTTTTGAGGGCCCCGGCTCTGTGAAGTTCCATAAATCCTGTGTCGGACTTTACTCTGTAATGTCGTCTCGTCGTCTTCGTCGTCTTTAGCATCCTCCTCGTCATCGTTGGAACCTGCGCCGTTCAGAAAAACTGTGCTGGGACCGGACGCGGCCACCCCGCAGCGCTAGTAGATACCCAATTTTTATATGTTTTAAATTTTGTGTGTAGGCCCTTTTATGGAGGGCCCCGGCCGCCCTAGATGTCTTATTTTTTATTATATTGTTTGTCTGATAGTTTGGGGGCAGATAAAACAAAACAAAAAAGTGTTTTCTGTTGCCTGGCTGCAATGTTCGGGTGAGTTGGTGTGTATGTGAATTGGAAAATCTGCATGCATCCATAATTTCTGTGTGAGAGTCGGAGTGACACCCGCGACACGACCCCTTCCATCCGTAAAAAGAAAATGTGTGATGTGGCCAGACATTTAAGGAAGCCACCCCCTTTTTTTCAACAAAGCAAAAAAGAAAAGAAAAAAAAAAAGAAAAAGAACAGAAAAAAGAGAAGACTTAATTCCCCCCTGCACACGTCCCCCGAAACAAAAAAAAATGATGTCCCCAGATGAAACTAAAAAGTATTCTTTTATAAAACTTTACATTTTGTAAGCACAGCTCTGACATAACTCTCATTATCGCCAAAATGAAGTACCCCAAACACCCGTCCCACAGACAGAAACCCCGGGGACAAGCCAGCCTGATTCCGCGATTGTCCCCCCCCACAGGCCCTTTTCCTCAGACAACCTTCGGGCCCCTTTAGTGGAATGGAGTCCCACGGGCCCTTTTTGCGTTAGACAACCTTCTGGCCCGAGGGGGGAAGGGGCTCCCGGAGGAAAATAGCCAGTGTCCCTTCTGGGGGAGCAGTTCCCTTACCGTCCCCCTACAAACGCCCACTGCCCAACGGGTTTTTCCCCATCAACTGATAATTTAAAGGATGGATGGGGGCGGGGGGAATGGGAAACCTGGGGGATGAGGATTTTGGGAGGGGTGGGGGGTGGGGAAAAGCCGGTCGGGGGGGTTTCTCCGGAAAAATTTGAAGGGTGGTGGAGAGGTTTTGGCTGAGGAGGTAAAAACCCTCTTTGGTGCCAAATACTTTATTAATTTTCCCCTTTCTTCTTTTTCTTCCTTTTCTTTTTTCTTTTTCTTCCTGTTTGTCTCTGTCTCTGTAGTCTCTGTCCCCCTTTTCTTTTTCTGTCGTCTTTTGGGGGAAATCCCCCAGTTATATTCTCCTCTGTTCTCCCTCTTTTGTCCCTCTGTCCCCTTTTCCCCTCATTCTCCCCCTCTGTCTCTCTTCTTGTCTGTCTGTCTGCCCTGTCTTCTTCGGGTCTGCCCTTGGTCTTCTGGTCGGTTTTTCCTGTTGATGTCTGTCTGTTCTCCCCCTCTCCCCTTCTCTCTCTCTTTTCTCTCTTCTCTTCTCTCCCCCAGGTCTTTCTCTTTTCGGGGACATCCCCCCATTTTAAAAGGGGCCCTTTTTCTCATAAACCCAAATTGTTTTTGGCCCCTAAAAAACTTTGGGACAACATCTGTTAAAAAAATCTGTCTGCTATTAAACTAACCCTTTTTGGGTGTTTCGCCCGGTGGGTGGGCCGTGAGTAAAAAACCTTATACTGGGGTAAAAAATTTTAAATTCTTTGGGGGGAAACCTCAGCGTGGAAAACCGTGGGACTTGATGCCCATGGGCGTGCAGGGGTTTTAAGGGGAAGAGAAGGAGGTGGTTGTTCAGGGGGGGGGGGAGAGGGGAAGGTGGTGGTTAAAATGTGGGGGAAGAGCGAAAGGGGGTTTTTTTTAAAAGGGTACCAAGTATACCACGCGCTGGGTGGAGGGCCGGGGGGAAGGAAGGGGGGAGGGTTGGAGAGTTGTGGTATGTCTTTTTCCTTTGTTGATTATTTTTCCCAAATTTTTTTTTTTTTGGTATAATATGCTTTTTTTATTCTCCCTACTTTTCTTTTTTCACCCAAAAACATCATAAATCATCATCACCCTCATCATCATCTCATAAACATCGTCGTCCCCTCGTCATCATAATCATAAAACCACTTTCATCATCATCATCATCACCCTTATCTTTTAATCTTTCGTCGTCGTCATAAATCTTTCATCTTCTTTCATCATTACATCACCCATCACCCATCATCATACCCTCATCATCATCATTATCATCGTTTTTCGGTCGTAAATCATCATAAACTTTTTTTTCATCATCCCATCATAATGATTAAAAATAACCACATCATGGTAATTATCTTTTATTTTATCTTTAATTATCATTATAAGAAGTAGTAGAAAAGGTAGTGGGCCGTAGTAGTAGTAGTAGTAGGGTAGTAGTAGCAGCGCAGCAGTAGTAGTAGTGCAATGTTTTTGGGTTTTTTAACTATTTTTTAATTATTATCTTTTTAAATTTTTTATTATTATTATTAATTGGGTTTTTTTTTTAAATCATTCATCGTTGTTTTTTTACATCCACCCATCAGCAGCATTTTATTATTATCCCTTTCCCAATTTATAATTTTTTTTAAAATTGTAATTAATTACTATCATTACCCATTATAAATTGTTTATTATTTTAGCATCATTTTCATTACCTACTATTTTAATCCTAGTTAGCATAAAATTCTTCACTATTAATTTGTTTTTTGGGCAAATTTATCATCATCACCCTTTATCGTCACCCACCATCACCATTACTGTCATTGTTGTTGTTGTTTTTTTTGGCGTTTTTTACGGGGATGACAATAATAACTTGTCTTTTTTTCTTTTTGTTGGGGTCTGTACCTTTTTTGGGGGGATAACTCCTAGCTAAAAAAGCGGCGTTTTAATCAGCCGAGCCCCGGCGAAAACATTTTCCCACAGAAATGCAGCCCTTTACGTCTGCGAGTGCCCCTTTTTCCCTTTTGGGGTTTGGGGGCCCAATGGGAGGGAAAAATTTCACCCACAAACGAAAAAAAAATCAGCTGGGGTTTTTTTAAATGTTGCCCCGCAAAGGGTTTTTGAGAAAGGAGGAGGAGAAAAAAACCCAAAACCCAAAAATTTTAAACACCACTTCGACAGTGATTTAAAAGGGAAGTAAAAAAATTTCCCCAAATTCTTCACCCAAATAAATAATTCTAGGATAATGATTATAAATTAACCCCTTTTCCACCCCCACCTGTCGTCCCAAAAGTCACCTGGAAAAAATTTTTATCTGCCCGGGAAAGACGGTGCCCATCTTTTGATGTTCTAAACTTTCGATTTTGGCCCTTGGAAAAAAAAGAGTGTTTAAATTTTTTAAACGAAACGCTTACTTTGCGCCGTTTGCAGGGGTGTGTTTTTGGGTTCCTTTTTGCCCTCTGCAAGGTGAAAATGGCCCTTTGAAACACCCCAAACCCCCCCCCCGCCCCTCTCCATGCCCCCTCCCTTACGACTTCGGGCTCCCATTCCGCCCCCCCCCCCCCCCCCCCCCCCCACCCCCCCCCCCCCCCCCCCCCCCCCCCCACACACATCACCCCCGTTTACCCATCCTCTCCCTAAAGGCCCCGGTACAGGTTTAATACAAATTTGTTTGTCAAAGGTTTTTTTTGTATTTTGGGCCAAATAAAGTTTATTGTAGTTTTTGCGCGCGAGCGCCGTACGAAACGCACCCCACGCCACAAAAAAACCACACACACACACACACACACACACCCACACAAAACACCCCACACACACACACACACACACACACGCAAAACACACCCCCAACGCGCGCGCGCGACACACCACAGACACACACACAGACACACACACAAACACACCCCCACACACAACCCCCCCCCCCCCCCCCAAACCCCAAACCTAACACAATTTTAAAATTCTTTCGAGGCATGTTAACGGGGAATTTCCAATTCCAATTCCTTCCCCAAAAAAACTTTTTAAGATTATCCAGTTTTTAAGATTTCCCAAAGGAAAAGGTATGCTGGGGATGGGTTTTACCCAAATTTTACAATTTGTTTTTTTTTGGGTTTTAACACACCACAACACACAAACCAACACACCCCAAAACACACACCACACAAAACACCACACACACCCCCACACACACCCCCAACCCCGCCTTTTCCGTCTCTCAACACACGCACACCACCACACACAAAACCACACACCACACACACACACACAAACAAAAAACACCCACAAACACCACACCTTTACGCGGTCGCCGAAACGCACGCAAGCACGCACGCATGCACGCCCCGAAACGGGACCACGCACGCACCCGCACCACCCACAAACCACCCCAAAACACACCCCCACACCACACAAAGGGGCGAATGCGAATAAACCCTTTTTTAAATTTGCATTTTGGGCCCCTAGGCACCCCTTTGCAAAAGGGTTCCGGGGGGGAAACGGGGTGACTTGGGGGAGAAGGGAGTGGGTTAAAAAATTTTGGGAAAACGCAAAAGTACTAAAAAATTTCAGCCTTGTGATCCCCAAAAATTACTTTCAAAAGGTAAAAAACCCTTAGCTAAACCCTTTGGGAATCCCCCTTCAGGCAAAACCCTATTCCGGGATCAAAAAAGCCCCTTAAATTAAAACTCGATTATAAGCGTTCTGATTGGAAGAAGCAAAACCCACCACCTTCTCCCAGCTTTTTCTTTTTAAAAGAAGCAATATCTCCTAAAAAACCTTTAAAGTATTTAAAAGGCAGTTAACCTTTTTGTCTACGTTTTAAAGTGAATGAAATAGTTTTTTTGGGCCCACTGCGCGGGGAAAAATTGTTTATCTAAAAACCATTCAAAAGAATTTCTAACGGAACTTTAAAGATGGGAGCCCAAGAAACCTGCCCTTCTTAAATCAGTAAAACAAAGAAAAATACATAATAATATGTTGTTTTTCACCCTAAATCCTTGAAAAATTCTTGCCCCACGGGATTTTCCCCAAAATCTCTCATTTTAAATTTTCTTATAGGGGGGGTCCTCAAAATAATGAGAAACCCCAAAAACCCAAACACGGGAAAGATCTAAAAAAGACAAATCGGGTTTTTGCCCCTAATTGATCCCGGACCTTTCCCTTAAAACCATTCATGTAAACCCCTAGCCTCTGAAAAATGGGAAAAAACACTCTTACGTCATCCCACCTTGCCGACCTTTCAAATTAAAACCCGGGTTTGTTTCCCTGGGAATTTCTTGATCCCTGTTACCCAGCACCTTTGTTTAAAGGGTTTTTTAACTTGCATAATAAATAAGCCTTTTTGGGAAATCTACTCGGGCCCATGTCTAATAATCTAAGCAAATTTTTCCATGCTTTCATGTATGAATTTATTTTTGTGGGGGATGCCTGCTTAATTCTGAATTTAAAAAGTTTTTTATTTTTTTAAAAGTGGAACGCCAAGTTTTTTTTGTGAAAGGCAATAAGTGTATTTTTCTCAATGTCCCTCTAAACGTTGCCGACCCCATTTTTTCCGTTTGGAAACAAAAGATAGGCTCCCATTTGGGGAATCAAATTTTCAAAAAAAGGTTTTCCGGGAGAAAATTTTTTTGCAACTGTTGAAAAACCGGCACAGAACTAAAGGGGCCTTTTTTTGGCTTTGTTACCCAGAGAGAAAGAGGGGGGTGGGGAGGGGAAGAGCGAGAAGAGAGGGGAAAAGAAAAATAAAAGAGAGGGGAGAGAAAAATAGAAAGTGAAGTAGACAAAGTTAATTGGGGGTCAAAAGCTAACCAAAGCTTTGGGGGGTCTGTGCTTTGGGTTTCGCATAGTTATGCAAATTTTCTCTTTAAATTAGATTCAGGTCCTTTTTGTTGTTGATGCTGTGTTGTTGTTTTTGCTGCGCTGTTGTTTATTGTTGGTGGTTTTTTTGGTGGGGGGGGTGGTGAGGGTTTTGATGATGATGTATTAAGATTTAATTCATTCATGTACCTGAAACCCTAGCGCATTGTGGTTTCATACTTGCAAAGGGTCTAGTTAATAAAACTAGTCCGCTTTGCGGGTAAATTTCCCCTTGAAGAAAAGAAGAAGAAAAAAAGGGAAGAAGAAAGAAAAGAAGAAGAAAAAGGGAAGAAAGAAAAAGGGACAAAAGAGCAGGAGGAGGGGGAAGGGGGGGGAAAGGGAGGAGGAGGAGGGAGGGGGAGGAGGGGGGAAAGGGGGAAAGAAGAAAAGAAGAAGAAAGAAAAAGAAAGAAGAAGAAGAAGAAAAAGGGAAGGGACGAAGAGGGGGGAGGAGGAGGAGGAAAAGGGAAAAGAAAAAGCAAAAAAGAAGAAAAAAGAAGACGAAGAAGAAGAAGAAAGGAAAAAGAAAAGAAAAAAGGAAGAAGAAGGGAAAATGAAGAAAAAAAGGGAAAAGAAAAAGAAGAAAAAGGAGGAGGAGGGGAGGAAAGGAAAAAGAAAAAAAACAAGAACAAGAACAAGATCAAAAAAGGGGAAAAAAAAACGGGGTTTATTTTCCATAACGCCCATTCCTGTCGCTTCCTTTTTTTCCTTCCCCACGTTGTTCGCGTTGTGGGAGAAGAAAAAAAAACAAAACAAAACCCCAAAAATTAAAACCCCTAAAAAACGCGACGATTGAATATTTGTACCCACAAACCCCTTTCCCAAACAAAACCCCCAATCACCCAATGCCCACAAAAATCCCCCACGACCGGGGGACACACCATTGGGGTGGGTGGAAGAGGGAAGTCAGTATCTCTTTTTTTGGAGATGTACAGAAAAGCAAGCTGTAGTGCACTGCCTAAATTTGCAAAAACCCGGCCGGAGGATGAAAGGAAGAGGAAGGGGGGGTTAGAGCGTATGGAAAAAAAGGGGCCCGGGTGCAGGGGGGGGTGTCGCGGCGGGGGGAAAGGGGGGGGGGGGGGGGTGAAAAAAAAAAAATCAAAAGAAAAAAAACATCAATCACGTGCCAGGGACAAAAGGAAGAAGGGAAAAAGAAGAAAAAAGGGAAGGGTGATCTGGGAACTATCATCCCACCGCAACTGCACACACACACACCCCACACCCACACACACACACACACACACACACACACACCACAACACAAAACCACACACACACATAGAGGGAGAAGGAGAGAGAGAGAGGGGGGTTGTGTATGTGTGTGCGTGTTGAGAGAGAGAGAGAGAGGGGCGAAAAGGAAAAGGAGACAGACAGCAGACAGACAGAGGGGGGAAAGAAAAGACTAGAGACACAGAGAGCTGTATTTATTTATATATATATATAAAATAAAAGGGTTTTGTTTGTGTGTTGTGTGTGTTTTGGTGTGTGTGTTGTGTGGTGAGAGAGAGAAAAGAAAAGGGGGAGGAGAGAGAGAGAGAGAGAGAGGACAGAAAAGCCAACAGAAAGAGACAGAGAGGGGACGCACAGGGGAAGGGGGGGGGGGAAAAGGGAGGCGCAGAATGGAGTAGACGGGCCGGGGGTCGGGGGGTAGGGGAGGGAGGGTGTGAAAGTGGTGGGGAAAAAGACCCCGGGATGTGGAGGGGAAGGTTCGCTGAACCAAAAATCGCTAGCTTCGCACGAATTCTATGAGGGGCTTTTTCAGACCAAAGCCAAAATGAACCCCCAAAGAATAGGGAAACCAAACTCAGCCTGCATGCCCGGGTACCAGTGTGAGCCTCACCACAGAAACGCCTAAATTTCCCACAGGGAATTGAATGAAGATATGATGAAGACGAAGAAGAAGAAGAAGAAGGGGAAAAAGAAGAAGAAGAAAGGGAAAAAGAAGGGGGAGGGGGGAAAGGGGGGGTTTTTGGAGGGGGAGGGGTAAAGGGAGGGGGGAGGAGGGGGGATGGGGAGGGGTGAGGGGAGGAGGGGGAGGGGGGAGGAGGAGGGGAGGGAGGAGGAGGAGGAGGTGGAGAAGAAGAAGAAAGAAAAGAGAAGAAAAGAAAAAAGAAGAAAAAGAAAAAAAAGAAAAGAAGAAGACAACCCAAAAACGACGGGCGAAAGACGAAGACGACGACGACGACGGGAGGGGAGATGGGGGACGAAGGGGGGGAAAGGAGGAGGGAGGAGGAGGGAGGGAAGAAGAAGAAGAAAGAAGAAGAAGGAAAGAAGAAGAAGAAGAAAAGAAGAAAAAGAAAAAGAAGAAGAGAAGAAGAAAACAACAAAAACAACAAAACAACAGCAACAAGGGAGGAGAAAAGAAACCGTTTAAATTTTCATGAAGTGCGTGGAGGTTTTCCACCCGAAAACCCCTTCTCCCCCTTTTCCCCCCCCCCCCTCCCCCCGTTACATCTTTCCCTAAAACCCAACACCCCCCCCCCACCCCCCCCTCCCAACACTCCTCTGCAGACTTCCCCCTTTCGCCCTTTTTCTCTCTGTTTTGGTTTATCTGGGTCCCCTTTTGTGGTTTAAATTTTGTCTTTGTGTGGATGTTGGTGGTGTTTGTGGCTGCTGTTTATGTTGCCATTCATTAAATACCCCGTTTTGATCTCTGCCCGTCGTCTGCGTCGTCTGTCTGTCCCGGGCTCCCGTCTCTCTCTCTGTCTCTCTCCCCTTTCCCCTTTCACTCTCTCTCTCTTTCTCTCTTCTCTCTCCCCTCTCCCCTCTATCTTTTCCCCTCTTCCTCCCCCGAGTTTCCCATTACTTCTTACCCATTTTCCTTTCTCTCCTCCCCTCTCTTTCTCCTCCTTTCTCTCCCCTCTCTCTCTCTTCTCTCTCCGAGTTTTTTTCATTTACTTCTTACCCATTACATTCTCTCCTCTCTCTCTCCCCTTTTCTTTTCCCCTCTCTCTTCTCCCCCTCCCCTCTCTCCCCCCCTCTCTTCTCTCTCTCTTTTTCTCCCAAACTGAAAATAAAATGGAAATTTATACTCACAAGAAAATTTAAAATTTAATAGGAGAAGCGCGCGCGGCGCGCGGCGCGCGCGTGTTGGGGTGTGTGTGTGTGCGCACGCCACGCCCCGGGGTGTATGTTTTGTGTGTGTGCTGCGTGTGTGTGTGTGTTTTGTGGGGTGTTTTGGGTGTGTGTGGGTGTGTGTGTGTGTTTTTTGTGTTGTGTGTTGGTTTTGTGTGTGTGTGTGTGTGTGCGGGCGGGGTGTGTGTGGGTTTTGTGTTATTTTTGAGCGGGGCGCGGGGCGCGCGTGCACCCCACGCGCGTGTGTTTTGGGATGTGTGTGTGTGCGTGCGTGCGTGCTTCGTGCGTGCGTGTGTGTGTGTGTGTGTGGGTGGTGTGGGGGTTGTGTTGGGGACGTTTGTGCGTTTTTATATGAAAGATGAGAGACGGAAGAGGGGAGAGAGGTTGAGAGGAGAGAGGCAGAGAGAGAAAAGGGTCACAAAACGAACCCAAAATAGGAAAAAAAAGGAAAAAAAAGGGGAAAAAGACCCAAAAACATTTGAAAAATTTCGCCAAAAAAGCAAAAGGTAAAATTTTACCTTTTTGCCAAAAAAAAAAAAAAACAAAAGAAATATTGATATAGTGTCTCAAATAAAAATGATCCTGCCTGAGACTGACAATCCACGGTTCTCCTCAATGAAGGTACTACTCTTCTGATCTTGGATAATAATGCAGAATCGTTTAATCTTTTCGTCCTTACCGGTCAAAGATTACCTTTGATATGCTGTGACACAAAGGATTTTAACGAATAAGAGAGTGAAATTAATATAAATATTAACCCTTTTTCTCGTGTCCTACTTCATCAACTAATTTTATAATTTGTAGCCTTAATCATTCGGAAATACATTTTAAAAGCTTACCTTAATAGTGGAAGGAAGTCACAATCATTCAAGAAAAAATATTCGTTGCAAATTCTAGTTAAATCGCAATTTGGTGGGAATTCGGAAGATATTTTTTTGTGGTTTTGTGTTAGGGTGGTTTTTTTGGTTTTCTGGGGAGACGGGTGTAGGGGTCTGTGAAATGTCCGCTAATGTTTTGCTCTGGACCGTTTTTGTGCATAGTCTTCGAAGCTCCACTGATCTAGACCTTCACTAACATTCAATCAGTTTGTGAACAACTGTTTTATTGTTTTCTGTTTTTTTCTTATTCTTCTTCATTTTTGTTTCTTTGTATTTTTTTCATTTAAGAATTCTTTGTTCTTTTCTACTATTCGATCAACGTCATATGGTTCTTATATCAAGAAATTTCGTCATTGCCTTATTATTAATCATATCTCTCTTTGTCTTTCTCTCCTTTCTTTTTTTATTATATTTCATCATCTAATAAAAATCATTTCTGATATAATTGTCTTACTTTTTAATTTATTATTCCGTCTTCCATTTTTCATTTTTTCCATTCGTGACCTTTCTTATCCTTCTAACTGTACCCCTTAACCCCCTCCCCCCACCGTCCTACTCCCCCTCCTTAATCCTTACACAACACAATTAAAAAGAAGGGAGAGGAAGAAGAACGGAGAAACAAAGAAGAAAGACAGAAAGATAAGAATAAGAGAAAATAAACAATTACTTAGGTGGAATTGTGGGTGTTCCATCTTTTGAGATCAACGATAGTAATCACAGGTTGAGTCATACAACCTGTGAAATCATTGAACGTTCATTGACATTATGACATCTCACCAACCATGTGTAGATGGCGACTGCAACCAAATACCCAC
>JAMYXO010006138.1:12500-14181 GCA_033310375.1 Conus canariensis | reverse complement strand
AACTTTCGCCAAGAAAAATTTTTTTAATACACATACATATCTAGTTAATATACAACTTCAGCCATCAATCATCAATTTTTCATCAAACAAGAGTTTCCATCAATAACATAGAACTAACCTTTATGAACATCATAAAGATCCAAAAATCACATTTCAAAATCTTAGTTTGAAAAAAAATGCAAAAACTTTTTTTTTCTCCTTTTTTTAAAAAACAAATTTATACTCCATCACAAATCACAAGTCACATAGACACACGAAGAACATATGATACTGATCATTCCAAATGCCAATTATGTTTATATATACCAAAATGTAAACACAGTTTTTCTTGCCTGTTCTCACATAAACATATGTCCCAAAATTCTCACAAAATGAGAATTTCCTCATGACTCACTTGATGAGAAAAAATTTGTCAAGTGAAAAGTCTTCCTTCAAGCAAGAATGTACAATATAGCAGTCCACTCGAAAGTTAAACACTTTTTTTTCATTCTTCACAATGGACCGACGTGAAAAAACCAACACTTGTAACACATCAAATGAAGTAACAGTAACATCCTACTATGAGACACCAATGCCAGTACATATGCACTTTCGGAAAAAGATCAGTCACAACTACTTATTAATTCAGATTGACAGTAGCACACATAACACTGCCAAAATGTCAATAAAGTCTGTCCACAATGAAACAAACAGCAGAAATAGTCTTTCCTTTTTATGCAGTTACAGCTGCACGAAGGACACTGTGCACTCACGCACGGGACAAAAAATCTGCTATGACATTCTGAGTTCCAGGTAATGGCTCAATGTCAAACTTGAACTCCTGCAATGAGAAAGCCCATCTTAACAGCCTGCTATTTTTGGTCTTGGACGACTGCAAAAACGTCAATGGCCTGTGGTCGGTTTGTAACCGAAACTGTCTCCCAGTAAGGAATCTGGCAAATTTCTCACAAGCCCAAACAATGGCAAGACAGTCCCTCTCAATTGTTGAGTATTTGACTTGTGTGTTAGAGAACGTTTTACTTGCATATTGCACAGGGTGTAACAATCCATTCTTTTCTTGCAAAAGTACAGCTCCCATGCCTTTGGAGCTGGCATCAGTTCTCAAAACAAAATCCTCTGAAAGAGAGGGCAAAAGCAGCACAGGGAATGAATTGAGGGTGTTTTGAACACATTCCAGAGCTTTCTGGCACTCATCTGACCAGACGATACTTTTGTTTTTTGCTCCTGTTATTAAGTCACTCAAAGGGGCTGTCAAGGACGCAAAGTGCGGTACATATCTTCTGTAATAGGACAACAATCCAAGGAGTGATCCTATTTGTTTCTTTGTAGTGGGTCTCTTCAAGGCCAAGATCTTCTCTACTTTCTTTTCCTCTGGTGTCATTTTCCCAACAGAAATGACATGACCCAAAAACTCAAGAGTCTGGAATCCAGCACGAATTTTGGATGGTCTAGCCGTCAGACCAAAATTCCGGAGTTTACAAAAAACAGCTCTCAAGTTATCCAGAAGATCATTCCATGACTTTGCAGCAAGCAAAATATCACCAAAAAAGCTTACTGCTCCACACTCATGAAGTTTTAGTGCGCGCATCATTCTGGCCAAAAAAGCTGGGGCGTTTTGTAATCCAAATGGCATTTTCGTGCATTGAAACAGTCCAAAAGGTGTCTGAAAAGCTGTTTTTTT
>JAMYXO010006138.1:0-7500 GCA_033310375.1 Conus canariensis | reverse complement strand
TGAATAAGCTACTTGAGCATATTTAGAAAGAAAGAAACTTATGCCTAAATTTTAGTCTGCCTAGAGTGCTAACCACAGGGCTGAAACTGCTGTGGTCAAAATTCAAAATACTCTCGTGCGTGCCAAGGGCCGTAATTGGATTTTCATTCTCTTTTAGATATCAGAACAGTTTTTGATACCAGTGACTATGGTATCCTTTTTCACAGGGTTCAGATTTTATTAGTGTCAATGACCACGCCCTTCCCTTTATTCAGTACAAGTTTAGACAAGAGGCAAGCTGATTTTTTTCAGTCTCTTTTCAGATCAAGTTCCTCACTGGTTTGGTGTTTCACAGTGTTCTGTGTTCGGTCATTTCTTCTGTTCTCCTATATACAAAGCCACTGTCTAATGTGTTCTCAATCAATCGGTATGTCATGCAAGATTTGCAGATGATACCCACCTGTGTATTTCTGCCAAATGTTAACGCCTCCCTCACCTGGCTGTGAGCTCAGAGACAAACCTACGGATGGCACATTCTGATTGACGCAAAATAAGCTGCCGTGAAATCACGGCAAAACCTGAAGCACTTTTCATTGTCACTAAACCATAGCAGGTTCATCTCTTTTCATTTTGTGTTGGCCAAAATCAAGCTACGTTTTGTCTCTCACTTCATAACCTAGGTGTTACGTTTGACTCCGAAGCTGTCTGTTAATGATAAAGCTAAGAAATTCTGCCAACATGCGTATCTTGTATCTAGAAGAACCGGATAAGCTCATGACAGTAAGGTACAAAGGCACTGGTCACCTCTTTAGTTCACTGTCTTATCTTCAATACTTCAGTGTTTTGCAGACTGGTCTCTCCTTTAATCAAACTGGAGCACCTGAAAAGGTTCAAATTGTGCAGCTAGAATGATTTTCCAAGCATCAAAAGAAACTCGTATTAAACTCGGATCAGTGTTTTGACAGGGGTGAAGGTTCAAGTAGGGTTTTGGGTTGCTCCATCAATGAGTGTACAGGGCTCTGCGTGCCCAAAAATGGCAGTTTTGTATAGCCAGGGAGGTGGGGGAGGGTTGTTTCCAGAAATCCCGGAACCACCACCACCCTTACCCTTTTGCGGCCCTGTGTAACTCCTCTTCCGACGAAAATTCCTCTGTCTGCCGATCTTCAAGAGAATAGGGTACACATTAGCCCCCACCTGTTTCAAAATGATTACTGATTCTCCTCCACACTCTCTGTAAAACGCCTACAATTTACATACCCCGTCTTGTTCCCTTCTCTCCTCGGCAAACGCATGTATTTCATGTATTTCCACATGCAGTACAAAACATGGCGACAATAGGCTTTCTCCTTTATAGGACTAATCACTTGGAATATGCTTCCCCACTCTGCTGGGCATGCGCCACATTACTGACAAATTAAGAAGTCGGCAAACAGCTTGAAAATTCCCAAACATAACGACATGCGGCCGTCATGGAAACAAAAGATCATCGGCTAGGACGTAGAAAATCATGGAGGGGCAGTCAGAAGGTAATATACAGCCTGTGTGCCAGTTATCAGAACTCAAAGAAAAGAAGGAATGTGGAAAATATCTGGACCTATTGAAACGCCTGTACCAAATAGCCATCGCTCCAGAATTTGGAAGACACTGTCGAGAATGGCCAGAAGGCAAAACCAACACAGAAATTAATTTGCAGATAGAAAACCTTGGCACAAAAAATGATGTTGTTATATACACTGACGGTTCTGTCACAAAAAGTATATCACGCTGGAGATACACAGTAAAGCAACAAGGCCGAACTATCCATGAAGACATTGGCGCGTACAGTTTGACAACTTCAAGTTAAACAATGGAGGTAGCAGCAGTGACACAAGCACTCCACTGGCTTTCATCCACGGGCCAGTTTAAAACTCAACAAGCCATGATACTGACTGACTCCATAAACCTACTTCAAAAAGTGGAGAGTGAAATGGGAAGCCCTACTTGGCGTGAAGGAATGCGCAACCTTGCATTGAAGGGCTCATATCGATGAACTGCCAAAGACATGCAGGAGTTAAAAGAAACGAGAGAGTAGACACACTGGCGGGCAAGGCAACAATAAGAACCAGATTACAGCTCAGTCAATCTGATGTGATAAGAAATCTAAAGAATCGCCTAAAATAAAAACTAAAATAAAAAAAGAGCAAAGCCACTATACCATAGACCATCTTTCAGATCTGAGCTTCAAGAGAGGAAGTGGCCACACATCTAGGGTTAAAGGAAGAGCAAGAAACATCACCAACCAAAAAGACATTGGAATAATCTCAAGGCCTACGCTGCGAAAACTCTCAGAGATCGGGGCAAACTCATTCTGGGCCTTTTCAAAAATAGACAGAATTGATCAAACACATGTAAATCTCAAATGATATAGTTCAGTCCAGCAGTTTTGCAGTGTTCAATTTTCCTAATGGCGAACAAAACTTCTTCTTAAGAGACTTGGCTCTTCAAATTATCTATTACCACTTCTTCGTTATGTTCACACTGTAACAGTATAACACTGTATTAGTATATTTTGTCAGAGGTATTTTGAAATGTTCAAACCAAGTGTCTATACTGATGTCATTTGAAGGCTGATTTTGTTTTACAGAGATCCTTTTCATTATGTCCCAAAAGTGTTTCTGACTATTCACAGAAGACAGTAATTCCGCCATTAAGGTATCATTATTTTTTTCCTCTTTCTCTTCTGTAAATTCATGCCTTGCCTTGCAATACTCGTGACGATCTCCAACATCAAGTGAACGCAGAAATCTATTCAGCAATCTACGAACATATTTTTTACAGTCTCCATACTCTGAATGAAACCAATCTTGGGATTCATTACCCCTTGTATGCCTTACTTGTATTTCCATGCAGACAGCAGGTTCCTTTATACATATGTTAAAGTAACGCTGCTTCGTTGACATCAATATCAATCAAACTGAGTGCATGCGCCATTTTCCCCTGAAAGTCGTTTCGTAACACTTATTACAGAATACATCAATATAATCATCATTCCATACAAACTTTTCCAAGATAAACCTGTCATCGTTTAATGGAGTGTTTGGGTTATCGTCTACACGACGGACATGAACTTCTACAGGCATAATGGTCTGACTTAGTATGTGCGCAGACGTTCAGCTCACACGAATCACTCAAACATGCAAATAATTCACAAAACATTAAAAAATAATCATGAACACTGCAGCCACTAACTGACACGTATGTGTAGTAGCCTTCAAGGTCGCCATTACACAATCCATTAAGTGTACACAAATCTGCAGCAGTACACATATTCAGTAACAATTTACCAAAATTATTCACTGCCTTATCCTGAGAACATCTACCGACATTTAATAGATGACTTACACTTTGCAACTAAAAATATTGCCATTATCAATTCTCTAACAAACATGTGAAATATTAGAAATCTTGCTGGTCATATCTCCACACAACAACAAACACACATCGTTGTAAGTCAGTATACAATCTATTATGTAATCCTCCAATAGTGCTATACCGTTTTTACTATCGAAATAAACATAATATGGCGAACCTTCGGCAGGAACATAAGAATACATATACAGAACATCTTTGTCCATTCTAAATAACTGCTTTTTGATAAGAAATGCACCACAGAGTCGTGATTGTATATGAACTTGTTCAGCATAATTATTGTAAGAATACATTTCTAATCAGACATACAGAATCGTCTCCCCTGTGTCGTGAATGTTACAGCAGGCATGCAAAAGTTGAAAATCCAGAAAATACATTGTAATCAAATTCTTCAAGAAATGTTTCCACTAGGCATATGAAATCAATATCTCTAAACAAAGTCTTTATCATTCAATTTAGAAATCAAACCATTAGAATTAATATTACAGGAAGGAAACGACGCATTTTGTTTTCATCACTAGAATTTAATCGATCACCCGGGAACTTTACACCTTCTTTAGAAATTGGGGTACGCCCCCTTTCAGAGATCAGTTCAGCACACGGCAAATCACAACACGCAGAGTTACATTTCATGCTGTTATCCACAAAAACACGTGCGTGCTTCGTGCCACTCACAAGCACACCAGGCGATGACACTGGTGTCACGTCAGCTGTCGACTCCTGGCTGAAATTTTCCGCGGAAGAAACGTTCCACAGGGACCGGCCATCTTCCTATTTGACTTCTACCGTGCTATCCACAGAATACTGATTTCAGGATGCTCACCTTCTGTGTAGGTACACCGTGCAATGGTGGGAGAATCTGGCTTCCCGTTAAGTCGATGTACCCTGTCAAACTCTACTTTGTCTGTCAGGCCAAGCGTGTTGGCGATCAGATCATAGAGCATTCCTTCGCAGTGAGCACTGGTCTCATTTTCCCTTCGAGGAAATCCGTAGAAAAGAAGATTGTTGTGGTCGGAACGCCCCTTTAGATCGTCGATCTTCTTGTCACAGTCGACCAGACTCTTCCACAGGTCGTTGTTCGTCTTTTTCAGTTCCTGGTTCTCTTTTCTTTGCTCGTGCATCTCTTCATTTAGTCCCTTGGGTTCGTTTTGCAGAGCTAAGTTATCGTCGTATAATTCATCGACATCCTTCTTTACTTCATCTAACTTTGCTTTCATCTAGTCGCCTATCGTTTTCATGGTCAACACGACATCACTCAGGATCAGATCCAGGGCTGGGAAGTCACAGATAGGAGGACTCATTCAGATTCTCCAGGCTGACCCTGCGAGTTAATCCTGTACTGGTCGGCCATGACTGTCGAGTGTTGCTCTGAAGTGGGGCAGGGTTTGGTCCTGGATTGTTCTCAATATCCCAACAGCGTAGAAGTAAACTGCGCCAAAGCAAGTAAGAGAGGAGTAGTCCAATGGTGGCACCGTCCGTTTTCCATCCAAGTTTAGCAACGGCGACGCGCATAACCAGTTATTTTGGGCCCTAATCGTAATGAAATTGATGTAAACCGGTGTAACGATCCATTTTAACTCCCCTCCACTTTTTAACTCCCCGGGAGTTAGAATTAGCACGTGCCAATTATAACTCCCCGGGAGTTAAAACAAACCACGCCAGAATGACCCCCCCCCCCCCCCCCCCCTGTTCTAGATTAACTCCCCCACCCCAAAACATTCAGTTTTATGTGTTAGTCACGATATGAGAAATAAACCCCGGGGGGGGGGGGGGGGGGGGGGTGTTTTTAAAATACGCACGTGCCTCGTCCAACTCCCGGGAAGTTACTTTCGATCAAGAAATGTTGATCCAGATTGACTCCCGGGGAGTTAAAAAATAGAAGGGGGGGGGGGGGGAGTCATTCTGGCCTTATGCCAGGACTGCCCCCCCCCCCCCCCCCCACACACACACACACATACACACACACACTGCAGAGAGACACTTGACACATGACACTTGAAAACTTTACTTGACAAGGATAAAGATCTCAGGCTAACATAAAAGCCTATTAATCCAATCTGTCTTTGATAAACACTAATAATAGTAAACAAAGCTGACTAGAAGCATGCAGAGAGAGAGAGAGAGAGAGAGAGAGAGAGAGAGAGAGAGAGAGAGAGAGAGAGAGAGAGAGATGGAGAGAGAGAGAGAGAGAGAGAGAGAGAGAAGGGGAGGAGTAAAGGAAAGAAAAACAGACAGAGAGAGGGGGAGGGGGGGCACACTAGAGACAGAGACACTAAGATAGATAAACAAATAGACAGGCTGACAGAGAGACAAGCAAAGAGAGAGGGAGAGAGATTAAGAGAGACAAACAGACAGACAAGCAAAAAGGCAGACAGACAAGCAAGGAGAATTAGAGAGTGAGCGAGAGACTGAAAGAAAGTTGGGGGGGGGGAGGGAGACAGACAGACAGACAGGCAGACAGACAGAGAGAGGGGGAGGGAGGGAGGGCGGGGGTGTATATTAAATGTTTATTTCTCATATCATGACTAACACATAAAACTGAATGTTTGGGGGGAGTCATTCTGGTGTGGTTTGTTTTAACTCCCGGGGAGTTAAAATTGGCACGTGATGATTCTAAACTCCCGGGGAGTTAAAAAGTGGAGGGGAGTTAAAATGGATCGTTACACCGGCGCAAAACAGCCACACACACACATCGGAATTCTAATGCTGCTGAAGGCATAACACTTCATCACAGTCTCTGCCAAGCACAGGCACTGAAAAACGTCACGATTTGCTATAATTCTGATACAAAACACGAGAAAACATGTAGCACGTCTGGAGTCAAGAACAACTATTCACCCCCCCCCCCCCCACCCCCCTCCCAAAGAGAGAGAGAGAGAGAGAGAGAGAGAGAGAGAGAGAGAGAGAGAGAGAGAGAATGCGCTTGCGAATGCGAAGTTAGACCATCTTTTCAAAACAGAGAATGGGCAGAGAAATCAAAGCACGCAGCATCCCTGATGTCACTTTTTTTGAAGACAGGATGTATTAGATCAAAAGAATCCGCCGGTCTAGTTGATGTTAAGTGAGAAACTATAATTAACCTGAAGAGATGTTAACATCGCATCAATAGTTACTGTCTGTTTTATGTAATATAACTGGTGTCAACTGTGAGACAATGGGACAAGTAAATAGGTGACATGTTAATCATCGTAGTTGGAAGACACGGAAGTTATTAAGACAGTCCGTCATGTACTTAGCAACATTTTATCCAGATTTTCAATATCTGGGATAAAAAGATATCAGGCGTTTTAATCTTACCTCAATATGGAACATCTCAAGAAGGCAGTGAAGGAATCACTTTGAAATTGGCACACTCTTTTCGACCACTTAGCATTAGAAAATGTCCCTTTGGTTCTTATATATTGAGAAAGCACATTATGACCACCATACTAAACAGGTCACTCAGTTGAAAAAGGCTACTCACTATGTGCGTAGCTTTCGTCGGCAATCCGGCCGACTTCTTCAGCGCAACTGCTGGGTTGAGGATTCAGTGCGCACCGCCGTGAGCGAACTCATAGATAGGAGGACTCATTCAGATTCTCCAGGGTGACCTTGCGAGTTCAGTTGTTTTTTGTTTTTTTTCTGGAGTGCTGTTGTTAAATGCTCTTGCATTATCTTATTTTGTGAGAGGTCGGCACAACATAAACTTTAAGGCCTTATTGGCAGGTTTAATGACGCTGTCTCCACGCGCATGCTTAATTTTTAAGCCAAGCACCATTTCTTCTTCTCAACTGACCTCATATTATCAATTTTTGATGCCTATAAGGATAACGTCTCCTTGGACGAAACATCCCTTCCTGATTAGTGCAATAAAGTGCTATTTAAAAATATATTATGATAATGTTTGCAGTGATAACAATGATGAACATGATGAATCGTGTTTCTAAACTGCAATATCTTGTATCAACAATTTTATTCACCCGTAAAAACGTCTTGTATCAACAATTTTATTCACACCCGTAAAACACGCACGCAAGCCACCACCACTGCAGCTCCTGATCCACCTTTTATAGCCCCCTGCCACCCCCTCCCCCCAACCCACCCAACACCCCCTTTCTCTTCACCCTCACTTCC
>JAMYXO010006137.1:0-14185 GCA_033310375.1 Conus canariensis | reverse complement strand
ACAACCTCCACGAGAGCGTTCCCACGGGTATACTAGCCCATATTTTATGACACCAGCCGCCGTGGCGAAGTGGTTAGCGTCGCGGACTCCCGGCTGGGAGGTCGTGGGTTCGAATCCCATCAGAGTCAGGTGGGTTTTTCTGCTCCGAACGGCTCCTACCCAGAGTTGAGTTTGCTGCGGACTCAGTTGGGAAGACTGGGACCACACAGTCGAGTTTCATCCACTTAATGGATACGTTTCTGAGAGTGTTGCTTAAATTTCCTGACCAACACTGCAGGTGCCTGTATCTCTCGGGCCTGGTTGACGCCGGGATACATTATGAAAGGAAGCATAGAGTACAACCTTGTCATGTAGTCTCAGACCGAAATGGAAATCTGTAGCATCATCTTAATCATCCTCATTTCTCATCGATCAGCATTAAAAAATGTCTCAAATTCTGTGGCCCTTCATGCCCTGCTCTCATGGTGACCTCGATATCGATGTCCTCTCCACGTCTGTGGCCTTGGTTTGGTTCCGTCGGGGTCACCGGTATCGGCGAGTCCATGGGAGCTCTCGTTGGACGGACGTGGTGGCGCCCTCCGGAGGGAGAGCTCACTCACGCCGGCTCCGCGACTAAGCAATTATTGTCGTCAGTAGGGGGCTTAGTAGGTGGCGTCCTGCGTATGTTAGATCAGAACAGGCGCCACTGAACACCACCGAAGTGACTCGGCAGCAGTGAAGTGTCTCCTCCGGTGGGTTGCCTCTTGACTTGACATTGACTGCTCCCTGTGGATTGCCGGTGCCGGGGCTGCGGCGGGGCCGACCGGGCTGTGACTGTGGACGGGGTGTCGGAATGAACGGCTTGGGTGCACTGCCTCTGAGGTGGCGCATAGGTTGGGACAGCAAAAAAAAAAGCAAAAAAAAAAAAAAAAAAAAAAAAAAAAAAAAGCCCATATTTCATGACTGCAGAGCCCACCAGCAAAAAACACCACCATATCTATGTATATCTATGAAGCACGAGACTGCTGTTCATACCCTTCTTCAGCAATGTAGATTTTCGTGACTGCTGTTGATATGTTTCTTATTCATTTTGACGTGTGTGTAAGTTGGTTTGTTTGATTGTATTATTGCCCCTTCAGTATGAGTCTTTGCCTTAAATCTAAATAAACATTCGTGTTCGTGTTCGTGTTCATGTTCGCATTCGCATTCGCATTCGCATTCGTATTCTCTCTCTCTCTCTCTCTCTCTCTCTCTCTCTCTCTCTCTCTCTCTGTCTGTCTGTCTGTCTGTCTGTCTGTCTGTCTCTCTCTCTCTCTCTCTCTCTCTCTCTCTCTCTCTCTCTCTCTGGGCTAGACTGTAGGAAGTTAACAGACCCGACTACACTCCCTTCTAACCTGGGCTGTCTTCTTCTCCCTCTGGTAATTTTTGGTAAGTGCCTACGTGATCTGGGTGCACTGCCCACAGCACGTAGTATTAATACAATTCTCTGTTGTTATTGTTCGAGGCCAGAGAGGATCAACGACCCTGAAAATCTTCCACAGTGGGTAGCCCACGACAGGAGGCGATACGTTTGTCGCTGACTGATAGTGCATCACTCACCTTTCGTCATGTCGATAAGGACAAGTCAGAATGAATATATAAACAATAGTGTTCCTTATATGACATAGGTGGGTTTTTTTTTGTTTTTTTTTTTTTTGCTGTCCCAACCTCTGCGCCACCTCAGAGGCAGTGCACCCACGCCGCTCATTCCGACACCCCGTCCACAGCCACAGCCCAGTCAGGCCCCGCCGCAGCCCCGGCACCGGCAATCCACAGGGAGCAGTCAATGTCAAGTCGTCAAGAGGCAACCCACCGGAGAGACACTGCACTGCTGCCGAGTCCTTTTGGTGGTGTTCAGTGGCGCCTGTTCTGATCAAACATATGCAGGACACCACCTACTAAGCCCCCTACTGACGACAATAATTGCTTAGTCGCGGAGCCGGCGTGAGTGAGCTCTCCCTCCGGAGGGCGCCACCACGTCCGTCCAACGAGAGCTCCCATGGACTCGCCGATACCGGTGACCCCGACGGAACCAAACCAAGGCCACAGACGTGGAGAGGACATCGATATCGAGGTCACCATGAGAGCAGGGCATGAAGGGCCACAGAATTTGAGACTTTTTTTAATGCTGATCGATGAGAATGAGGATGATGAAGATGATGCTACGGATTTCCATTTTGGTCTGAGACTACATGACAGGGCTGTACTCTATGCTTCCTTTCATAATGTATCCCGGCGTCAACCAGGCCCGAGAGATACAGGCACCTGCAGTGATGGTCAGGAAATTTGAGCAACACTCTCAGAAACGCATCCATTAAGTGGATGAAACTCGACTGTGTGGTCCTAGTCTTCCCAACTGAGTCCGCAGCAAACTCAACTCTGGGTAGGAGCCGGTCGGAGCAGAAAAACCCACATGACTCTGATGGGATTCGAACCCACGACCTCCCAGCCGGAGTCCGCGACGCTATCAACTTCACCACGGCGGCTGGTTATATGACAGAGTTTTATTGTTTATTGTTTAATCGTGTTTTGGATTCTGGTATTATACCAGAAGATTGGGTGACAGGGTTAATTGTACCACTCTATAAAGGCAAAGGAGATCAACAAGACTGCAATAACTACAGAGGGATAATACTGTTCAGTTGTGTAGGCAAATTATTCACGTCAATTCTAAATAGCAGACTTACTTATTTTGTTGAAATAAATGGACTTATTTCAGAAAACCAAGCAGGTTTTAGACGCATGCATTCAACGCTTGACCATGCTTTTGTCTTAAATCATTGATTGACATGTTTGCAATCAACAATGGAAAATTATACCGTGCTTTTATTGATTACAGAAAGGCATTTGATTCTATTTGGAGGCATGCTTTATGGCACAAACTGATGAGTCAAGGCGTATCTGGGAAAATACTGCACGTTGTAATCAATATGTATGATCGAATAAAATCGTGCATTTGTCTAAATGGTCAAAAAGCAGAGTTCTTTGGCAGTTTTAGGGGAGTTCGTCAAGGAGAAAACCTTTCACCCTTATTGTTTTCATTATTTTTGAATGATCTACAACAGTTCCTTATTGACAATAACTGTTCTACTCTAGAATGTGATTTAACGCAAGAGTTGAAACTTGAACAGTTTATTAAATTGCTTGTATTGTTATATGCTGATGATACAATTTTATTGGCAAATTCTAAATCAGCTTTGCAAAAAGAACTTAATGCCTTACATATATATTGCACGCAATGGCAATTAGAAGTAAATCCAAAGAAAACAAAAATAGTTGTCTTTCATGGTCGAAATAGTATGCGTGAAATTTTTTCTTTGGGAATGAAAAAATAGAGGTTCTTAATTCAATGAAATACTTAGGCATCGAGTTCAGCAGAACAGGTTCTTTTTACAAAGCAAAAAAAAAATGTGCTTATAATCAGGCTCTCAAGGCAATGTTTTCATTATTACAAACTACAAGGAAGCAGAAATTGCCAATTAATGTTTGCATACAATTATTTTATTCCATAGTTGTACCTGTGTTGTATGGTTGTGAAATTTGGGGCTATGAAAATGTTGATATATTAGAAAAGTTACAGTTACGTTTTTTACAGTATTTATTTAGATTAAATAAAACTACAGTGACTTCAATGATTTATGGTGAAACCGGAATCTATCCTTTATCTGTACTGATTAAAGTGAGAATGATAAGGTTCTGGGCTAACTTAGTTGTTCCTGATTCTAAGAAGTATTCAAACAAAGTATATAACATCTTACATGAACTATATACAAAAGGAATTTTCGTTTCACCATGGCTTAGTTATGTTAAAAGTATTTTATTTGAAACTGGTTTTGATTGTGTTTGGGAATCTCATTCATTCACAAACAGAAGTAACTTATGTAAGTGTGTTAAAAAGGAGTTGCAAAATAATTATGCTCGTGATTGGCGCAGTTCTCTTGAAAACAGCAACAAGTGTGTATCCTATAAAAGTGTAAAGACTGTCTTTGGAAAAGAACATTATATTTCTACCTTACCAGATATTTATGTTATATATCTTTATTTAAATTTAGATGTAGTAACCATAAATTGCAAATTGAAATTGGAAGACACCATAATGTTCCAAGAGAATTGCGTATTTGTCGTAACTGTGAAATGGGTGAAATTGGAGATGAATTTCATTGCATCATGGAATGTCCAAAATGTAATGAACTTCATGAAAAATTCATCCCTAAAAAATATCTAAAACCAAAGTCTGTTTTCAACTTTTGTAATTTATTTCAAAAAGGAAGACGCATTTGTTTGAATATTAGTAAGTTTCTAAAAAATGGGAAGATTACCAGCCGCCATGGCGAAGTGGTTAGCGTCGCGGACTCCCGGCTGGGAGGTCGTGGGTTCGAATCCCATCAGAGTCATGTGGGTTTTTCTGCTCCGAACGGCTCCTACCCAGAGTTGAGTTTGCTGCGGACTCAGTTGGGAAGACTGGGACCACACAGTCGAGTTTCATCCACTTAATGGATGCGTTTCTGAGAGTGTTGCTTAAATTTCCTGACCAACACTGCAGGTGCCTGTATCTCTCGGGCCTGGTTGACGCCGGGATACATTATGAAAGGAAGCGTAGAGTACAGTCCTGTCATGTAGTCTCAGACCAAAATGGAAATCCGTAGCATCATCTTAATCATCCTCATTCTCATCGGTCAGCATTAAAAAAAAAAATGTCTCAAATTCTGTGGCCCTTCATGCCCTGCTCTCATGGTGACCTCGATATCGATGTCCTCTCCACGTCTGTGGCCTTGGTTTGGTTCCGTCGGGGTCACCGGTATCGGCGAGTCCATGGGAGCTCTCGTTGGACGGACGTGGTGGCGCCCTCCGGAGGGAGAGCTCACTCACGCCGGCTCCGCGACTAAGCAATTATTGTCGTCAGTAGGGGCCTTAGTAGGTGGCGTCCTGCATATGTTAGATCAGAACAGGCGCCACTGAACACCACCGAAGTGACTCGGCAGCAGTGAAGTGTCTCCTCCGGTGGGTTGCCTCTTGACGACTTGACATTGACTGCTCCCTGTGGATTGCCGGTGCCGGGGCTGCGGCGGGGCCGACCGGGCTGTGACTGTGGACGGGGTGTCGGAATGAGCGGCGTGGGTACACTGCCTCTGAGGTGGCGCAGAGGTTGGGACAGCAAAAAAAAAGAAAAAAAAAAGGGAAGATTGTTTAATGAGATCATTACAGTTCACCAGAATTCAGCATTTCGCAATTATGTTCACACATTGTTCTGAGTGAGTTTCGTATTTCTCTTTGTTACATTTGTATCCTCCATGCCCCAACAGGGGTCAAAGGATTTGAATTGAATTGAATTGAATTGTGTGTGTGTGTGTGTGTGTGTGTGTGTGTGTGTGTGTGTGTGTGTGTGTGTGTGTCCGCATCTGTATGACAGAGAGAGAGAGAGAGAGAGAGAGAGAGAGAGTGTGTGTGTGTGCATGTGTGTGTGTGTGTGTGTGTGTGTGTGTGTGAGAGAGAGAGAGAGAGAGAGAGAGTTCCACAAGAGAGAGAGAGAGAGAGAGAGAGAGAGAGAGAGAGAGAGAGAGAGAGAGCGGCGCGCGCGCGAGCGGCATGTGCACTTGGTAGGCGCAAAGATAAATGAAAGAGGGGGACGGGACAGACACAAGGACAAACGGGAAAGGGAAGGGTGGCCATGTAGTCCATGTAGTGGCAGTGGAGGGGGCTGCCCCACACGTTTTGCCTGCACCCAGTTGGTTCAAACTGTTCATTGTGGTCTACAAAATGTGCCCCCTCCTTTTTGTGTCATTGTGTTGACCCACCAAGATCATTCCGCCTGCGAAGCCATGGTCGTTTCGACAACAGGTAAGTAAATGGGAGGTGGCCGAGTCAGAAAATGGAATATATAAGGGGCTTGAAGCAAACGTGGGCGCATGATAACGTGTGGATATTGTGGTGTCTGGAGGCTGTGGTGTCAGTAGGCTGTGGTCCTGGAGGCTATGGTCCTGGAGGCTGTGGTTCTGGAGGCTGTGGTTCTGGAGGCTGTGGAGTCTGGAGGCTGTTGTTCTGGAGGCTGTGGTTCTGGAGGCTGTGGAGTATGGAGGTTGTGGTGGAGGCTGTGGTTGCTGGAGGCTGTGATGTCTGAAGATTGTGGTGTCGATAGGCTGTGGTGTTTGGAGGCTGTGGTGTCTGGAAGCTGTGGTTCTGGAGGCTGGGGTGTCTGGAAGCTGTGGTGTCTGGAGGCTGTGATGTCTGGAGATTGTGGTGTCGATAGGCTGTGGTGTTTGGAGGATGTGGTGTCTGAAGCTGTGGTTCTGGAGGCTGTGGAGTCTGGAGGCTGTGGTTCTGGAGGCCGTGGTTCTGGAGGCTGTGGAGTCTGGAGGCTGTGGAGTCTGGAGGCTGTGGTTCTGGAGGTTGTGGAGTCCGGAGGCTGTGGTTCTGGAGGTTGTGGTTCTGGAGGTTGTGGAGTCTGGAGGCTGTGGTTCTGGTGGCTGTGGTTCTGGAGGTTGTGGAGTCTGAAGGCTGTGGAGTCTGGAGGCTGTGGTTCTGGAGGCTGTGGTTCTGGAGGCTGTGGAGTATGGAGGTTGTGGTGGAGGCTGTGGTGTCTGGAGGCTGTGATGTCTGGTAGTTGTGGTGTCGATAGGCTGTGGTGTTTGGAGGCCGTGGTGTCTGGAAGCTGTGATTCTGGAGGCTGGGGTGTCTGGAGGCTGTGGTGTCTGGAGGCTGTGATGTCTGGAGATTGTGGTGTCGATAGACTGTGGTGCTTGGAGGATGTGGTGTCTGGAAGCTGTGGTTCTGGAGGCTGTGGTGTTTGGAGGCTGTGATGTTTGGAAGCTGTAGTTCTGGAAGCTGTGGTTCTTGAGGCTGTGGTGTCTGGAGGCTATAGTGTCTAGAGCTGTGGTTCTGGAGGCTGTGGTTCACGAGGCTGTGGAGTCTGAAGGCTGTGGAGTCTGGAGGCTGTGGTGTCTGGAATATGTAGTGTCTTGAGGCTGGTCGAGTGACTGGAGGCCTTTGTCCCTGGAGGCTTTGAGATCTGGAATAGTCTGGTGTGAGAAGGTTGCGTTGTTTGGAGACCTGTCTGTTGTTTGAAGGCTCTTTGGTGTCTGTGTGCTGGTTTGATATCTGCAGCCTCGTCTGGTGCCTTCATGTGAAATTACCTATCTCTGATATGGTCACAACACATTTCGTTTTTCTTGCGTTGAGGGATGTGTAGTTCAGTTCTGTCCAGGTAATTCGGGAATATTTTTTCCGTATGGAACCTACTGGTTAGTTCCGTAGAGTTGCCACCATTTGACAGTGGCTATGTACCGGAAAACAGAAGGATTAATGATGGAGGAAAGCCTTTTAGATGGGACAGAAGGTGGACCGGATTAAAAAAAACAAAACATGGAACGATTGCAGAAAGAGAAGCATAAAGAATTACATACATACACTAGTAAGCCACCCATGCTTACACACACACACACACACACAATTCAATTCAATTCAATTCAATTCAAATTTAATCCTTTGACCCCTGTTGGGGGATGGAGGATACAAATGTAACAAAGAGAAATACGAAACTCACTCAGAACAATGTGTGAACATAGTTGCGAAATGCTGAATTCTGGTGAACTGTAATGATCTCATTAAACAATCTTCCCATTTTTTAGAAACTTACTAATATTCAAACAAATGCGTCTTCCTTTTTGAAATAAATTACAAAAGTTGAAAACAGACTTTGGTTTTAGATATTTTTTAGGGATGAATTTTTCACGAAGTTCATTATATTTTGGACATTCCATGATGCAATGAAATTCATCTCCAATTTCACCCATTTCACAGTTACGACAAATACGCAATTCTCTTGGAACATTATGGTGTCTTCCAATTTCAATTTGCAATTTATGGTTACTACATCTAAATTTAAATAAAGATATAACATAAATATCTGGTAAGGTAGAAATATAATGTTCTTTTCCAAAGACAGTCTTTACACTTTTATAGAATACACACTTGTTGCTGTTTTCAAGAGAACTGCGCCAATCACGAGCATAATTATTTTGCAACTCCTTTTTAACACACTTACATAAGTTACTTCTGTTTGTGAATGAATGAGATTCCCAAACACAATCAAAACCAGTTTCAAATAAAATGCTTTTAACATAACTAAGCCATGGTGAAACGAAAATTCCTTTTGTATATAGTTCATGTAAGATATTATATACTTTGTTTGAATACTTCTTAGAATCAGGAACAACTAAGTTAGCCCAGAACCTTATCATTCTCACTTTAATCAGTACAGATAAAGGATAGATTCCGGTTTCACCATAAATCATTGAAGTCATTGTAGTTTTATTTAATCTAAATAGATACTTTAAAAAACGTAACTGTAACTTTTCTAATATATCAACATTTTCATAACCCCAAATTTCACAACCATACAACAACACAGGTACAACTATGGAATAAAATAATTGTATGCAAACATCAATTGGCAATTTCTGTTTTCTTGCAGTTTGTAATAATGAAAACATTGCCTTGAGAGCCTGATTATAAGCACATTTTTTTGCTTTGTAAAAAGAACCTGTTCTGCTGAACTCGATGCCTAAGTATTTCATTGAATTAAGAACCTCTATTTTTTCATTCCCAAAGAAAAAAATTTCACGCATACTATTTCGACCATGAAAGACAACTATTTTTGTTTTCTTTGGATTTACTTCTAACTGCCATTGCGTGCAATATATATGTAAGGCATTAAGTTCTTTTTGCAAAGCTGATTTAGAATTTGCCAATAAAATTGTATCATCAGCATATAACAATACAAGCAATTTAATAAACTGTTCAAGTTTCAACTCTTGCGTTAAATCATATTCTAAAGTAGAACAGTTATTGTCAATAAGGAACTGTTGTAGATCATTCAAAAATAATGAAAACAATAAGGGTGAAAGGTTTTCTCCTTGACGAACTCCCCTAAAACTGCCAAAGAACTCTGATTTTTGACCATTTAGACAAATGCACGATTTTATTTGATCATACATATTGATTACAACGTGCAGTATTTTCCCAGATATGCCTTGACTCATCAGTTTGTGCCATAAAGCATGCCTCCAAATAGAATCAAATGCCTTTCTGTAATCAATAAAAGCACAGTATAATTTTCCATTGTTGATTGCAAACATGTCAATCAATGATTTAAGAACAAAAGCATGGTCAAGCGTTGAATGCATGTGTCTAAAACCTGCTTGGTTTTCTGAAATAAGTCCATTTATTTCAACAAAATAAGTAAGTCTGCTATTTAGAATTGACGTGAATAATTTGCCTACACAACTCAACAGTGTTATCCCTCTGTAGTTATTGCAGTCTTGTTGATCTCCTTTGCCTTTATAGAGTGGTACAATTAACCCTGTCACCCAATCTTCTGGTATAATACCAGAATCCAAAACACGATTAAACAATAAACAATAAAACTTTGTCATATAAGGAACACTATTCTTTATATATTCATTCCTTACTAAATCAACTCCTGCTGCTTTATTATTCTTTAAACATTTAATGACTCTTTCAATTTCATCCTCAGTAATTGAATCATTTAGAATGTCTAGATTGATATTTCTTTCAGATACTTCATTACTAAAAATGATATCATTACATCCAGTATTTTGATTAAGGGACTGGAAATGATTTTTAAGCTCTTCAAGAGGTATAGGACACGATGAAGCTTTTTTGCCTTTAATTTTCCTCCAATAATCCCTTGGATTTCTAGTTTTTAAAGCTCGCAATTCTCTATGCCATTTTCTCGTTGCTCTTCTTTCAGATCGTCTCAAAACATTTTTATATTCTTTGCTTTTAGCAGCAAGATTATTTAGATTAGGCACAGTATTTGAACATTTAACTTTACGCTTTGCTTTAAAGTACTGGCTTCGAGAAACCTTACACTCCTTATCAAACCAGCTTTGATTCTGCCTCATTGAATATCTATTATTGTAAGTATTAGAGTAAGTACCAAATGTATCCTTCGCTGAATCAACAAGAATTGACGAAAACCGCTTATTCAGTTCACTGATTGATATTGTGCCTTGTTCAAATAAAGTTACAATTTCATCAACATTGTAATTTGCTAAATGTTCTTTATATTCATTACATTTGTTGTTATCCCATCTTCTAATCTGTGCACCATCATACCTTTGATGCAGAGAGTGTTTAGTACCATTAGGTTCATTGAAAACAAAACAGGTTTTAACTGGAAGAGACAGGCATAATGGGCAATGCACATCAGAGAACAACGCATCAAAAACATCAACTTTAAACTTACTTGCATTTTCCATCAAATATCTAGAACCAATGATATAATCAATAACTGTGCTTCCTTTACATGTGCATGTTCCAATACCAGCATCTGAACCAATTCTTCCGTTAAAAATGTATATTGACAGTGATTTACATAAATCTAAGAGACGATAACCATAATTATTAGGCCTCTGCTTATCTTGAGATGATCTTTGACAAGGTTGGAAATTATCTTCGCTCATATCACAGAGAACATCAGAGAACACAGACTGAGTGAACTGATTCATATCAATAAAATCATTCATACTTTTGGTATAAGCATTAAAATCGCCCAACAACAAAACATAACAATCCTTATATTTATCTTGTAATGATAACAATTCCGTCTCAATCACATCAAACAGTTCAACACTGCTATAAACTGAACCTTCGGGAGGAATGTATACGCCACCAATCAGACAGTCTTTATCATAACCTGACAATGATCTTTTTAATAGACACCAAGCCACACATCCACCAGAATAAGGTAAAATCTCCACATACGTAGATAGCTTGCTTTTGATGGCTATTCCAATACCACCAGAACGTCGATTAGACAGGCATTTTCTGTTAAACAGTTTAATGTCATATCCCCAGTCACTGAAGCAATCAGAGATAAATAAACCATCTTGGTCATCAGTTTTAGTCTCAAGGAAAACGGCAATGTCGAATAGTTGAATATAGTTCACAAATTCCAAACACTGGAGACGGGAACGCAATCCACACACATTTAAAGATACAAAAGCCAGCTCACGATCATGGCGAACAGTGTGATCCACATCCATATCAAGAACATAATCATCGTTGACATCACAATTAGAAACGCAAGTTTGCAAGCAAAAGAGATTCACAGAAGAAGTTACCACACTAGATGATCGCTCATCAGAAGATTGATTGGAAGAATAGAAACAATTACCAACACATAGACAAGATGAAGAATGAGTACAGCTACAAGCACATAACGTTGAGACTACACATGAGTCAGATGAATCACCACGACCTCCGGCAAACCCCTAGCTGGTGTAGATGAAGTGCTGAAGCCCAAGCGCCGTGTAGTCTACCTTCGTCACACCGATCCGGAAAAGGTCGTCAGGTGACTCTACGTACACCGCGTTGCTGCCGGAAGATCCCGCACTGCCACTGCTGTTCCTCCCAGGGGCGGCCTTCAGCTGACAAACAATTTTGCCATCATGGGTAGTGGATACCCTGTCCACACCAGGTGCTGCCTTACAAATTCTGAATAATTTGAAGCGTAGGGGTGTCAGTTCATCGTTCAGGTAAACTCCTTTCATGTCATGCTTGCGCAGATCTCTCTTCCTCATCATGAGGTTCGCCTTGCTTCTTCGTGAAGTGAACTTCACCAGCACTGGTCTTGGGGCTTTCTTGTTTTTCAGGCCAGTTCTATGCGCAACAGAGATGTCCTTGATTTCTAGATCTACCCCAACTTTCTTCCCCAACTCCATCACTTTCTCCACCAGATCTTCGTTCTCCTCTTCCTTGAGTCCATTGATTCTCATGGTTTCCCTTCGCTGATACTGATCCAGCCTATCCTGCTCGTATCGCAGCAAAAGATGTCCCTGTTGAGCTTTCTCAGAAATAGATCTGAGTTTTTCAGACACCTTTTCTGACAGTTCTGTAACCACCTCCTTAATACAGACATCCACAGCTTTCTTTATTGTAGCCCCAAGAACTGGAACGAGGAGTTCTACAACTCGTGACGCAATATCTCCAGCATCACCATTGACGTCATTGTTAACCCCACTTGTTCTTTTCCCTTTCCCTTTGCCTTTGGCAGACGGACACGACTTATTTCTGTCGTTCCATGCGCCCAGAACAGCCCCTTCAATATCAAGGTCATCAAACCTGATGTTCTTCAAGATCTCAGCGGATAAACCACTTGGGCCAGCTTGAGACATGGTGAAGGTCAGTTACTTGACTAGCAAAAAAAACGACTCGACTCTAAAAAATACAAAAACACTTCACTGTTTCAATTGGCGACGAACGCACTTGACACAAATGTCCACGACAAGTTAAGAACACACGTAAACTGTAAAATATACAAGTTAGCTCACTAACTCCACAAAATTCACAATTTTTTTCAAGAGCAGTTGAAAAGACAGCTTACAGACTCATCCGGAAGTACACACACACACACACACACACACACACATATATATATATAATATATATATATATATATATATATATATATATTATATAGATATATAATCCCCCATTACTTAATTGTTCAGCATTATATATATATATATATATATATATATATATACATACATACATACATAATGTTTTTAGTTTTTCAGCAACTTTCTTCCTCTCCACACTTTCGTTTTGTTTCATTTTACTACCCTTCGCTGGCTGCTTTGGGGTGCTGTTGGATTCTCTCTTTTTGAACCCTTGGTGGTGAGAACACCTCAGAATTATGGACTGTGGTGTGCCTATTTGACGCCGAGAGCACAGACGCAATCAGTCACGTCTCCCTGATGAGTCCGATCCTGCGGACGAAAGGCCTAGGAGCAGGCAATTTACATAGATCTGCCTTAGAGAGGGATTACGATGGTTCCCTCATGCAGCTAGTGAAGGGTTTTCATATTTATAAAATATTTTCTTAATGTTATGTTCCCACTTTTTTCATCTCCAACCCCCCACATCTTCAACCCCCCACCCCCACCTTTCCTTTTAAGTTCAAATCTTTGCCAAGTCGTTACTATAATGACGGAAGAATTGTTAGCCTGCACTTGTTTTCCCCCACTACTTAATTGTTTAGCATTATATATGTACACACACACACACACACACACACACATACATATATACATATATATATATATAGAGAGAGAGAGAGAGAGAGAGAGAGAGGTAAGCATGTGTCTGTCTGTCAGTCTTTCTGCCTGTATGATAGAAAGACACAGAGTTTGTTTCCTGGTAATGTAATTTCAATCGGGTTCTTTGGTCTTGCACACTTTTTTTGGGGGGGGGTGGGGTGGGGGGGTGGGGGTGATAAAGGAGGGGGGGGGAAGGAAAGAGTAGGAGTGAGGAGGAAGACTGGAACGGCTGGTGTGGTCAAAGCGGGTGGGGTAGGAAGGAGAGAGGGAGTGGCTTGCGGGTCAAGTTTGTGGTTTCATTTGAATTTTTTCCGCACCCCCCCCCCCACCCCCACCCCCACCCCCCTCTTCTGCCTATCGACCATCTACCCGACCCCAATGAAACTTTTCCCTAAATGATAAACCTGGAGCAATCGCTGAGTTATCTGCATGAATAAATATGCATGTGTGTCATGATGTACGCACGTGGTCTATATCATAGTGCAAGTTGTCATGAAGTGTGTCAGACCCTTGGAGATATTGTTGCTGAAGTTTGGTGGTTGGAGGTTAATCGTTCTGTGAGCAGAAGGTGAGTGAGTGATTATGATGAATATGAGCTGTGCTGAGGTTTGTTTGGTAGTCTACATACTGCTTTTGATTTGATGGGTAGTTTCAGCCACAGTATCATCTATTGCTTTTATTTTATGGACTTTTTTTTCGTTTGATTTGTTTGTTTGTTTATTCATTTGTGTACTTATTTTATTTATCTATCTATTCATTCATTTGTTTATTTCTGTTATCTATTTATTCATTTGATTATATATTTACTTATGTATTCGTTTGATTGTTTGCTCATTTGCGTATTTACTTATTTATTTTGTTTGCTTGTTTACTTACTTATTTCTGTATTTATCTACTTTATTTACTCATTATTTATTTATTTATCTCTGTATTTATTCATTTCGATTCAATTTCTAAAAAATTCGGAGGATAACGGGAAACGGGGTGGGGAAGAAGTGGGTTAGGATTGTGGACGGCGGGGGGGGGGGGGGGGGGGGGGGGGG
>JAMYXO010006136.1:7500-14188 GCA_033310375.1 Conus canariensis | reverse complement strand
TGGGGATTGGAGTGGGGGCGACCTGAGCGGGGTTGCCTGAGCATGTCCCACCGGGCGTTCAACTGGAGAGGGGGAACGTGAGTGAGGGACTTGAGGTCCGGAAACCAGGACTGAGTGGGCCACCATGGGGCTATGAGGATGAGCCTGGGTCCCTCGAGTCTCGCCTTCCTGATCACCTTGTGGAGGATCGGGAAGGGGGAAAGGCGTAAGCTATGAGGCCGGACCAGGGGAGGGAGAGGGCATCGATCGCGGGCGCCTGAGGGTCCGGGACGGGAGACACATACACTGGCAGACGATGATTGAATCGGGTGGCGAACAGGTCGATCGTGATTGTGAACCAATGTTCCCACACCGAGGTTAGTGTATGCCTGCTGAGGGTCCATTCCGTGTGGAGGACGGACCCGGAGCGGCTGAGAGTGTCTGCCAGGATGTTGTGCGTCCCTGCTATGTGTCTCGCGCGAAGGGTGATTCCTTGCATGTGACACCAGCGGAGGAGGGCCTCTGTCCGGAGGGAGAGACTGATGGAGCGTGCCCCCCCCCCCCCCCCCCTGGTTGATGTAACAGGCTACCAAGGTGTTGTCCATGAGAAGGAGAACAAATCAGTGCGAGACCAGTGTCTGGAAGTGGAGGAGGGCTAGCCTGACCGCCTCCAGTTCCAGGATGTTGATGTGAAGACGGGCAGTCAATGGGTCCCACACCCCCGAGGCGTGACTACTCTCCAAATGGGCCCCCAGCCCGAGTTGGAGGCGTCTGTGTAAAGTTCTAGGGCCTGGGATGGGAGGGAGATGGGAACTCCAGGGCTCAGGGTGGAGGGGCTGAGCCACTCCTCCGTGGCCCAAAAGAACCAAGGCCCGAGGGAATGGTCTGGTCCCAGCGGTCGGCGGTCTGCGACCAACGACGGCGGAACTCCCTTTGAAGCTGTCGCTTGGGGACCCTGCCTAGGGGAATGAGAGGCGACAGGGACTCCATCATCCCCAGAAGGGAGGACAGTGTCCTTGCCGACGTGAGGGGAGAGAGGCGGAGGTGGGAGATGAGGTCCATCAGGCGGGTGGACTTCTCCGGGGTCGGGGAGACTAGCATGGAGGTGGTGTCGAAACTCATGCCCAGGAAGGAGAATCTCTGACTGGGCGAGAGCTCGCATTTGTCGGGGTTGGTGACGAACCCTAGTGAGGAGCAAAGGCGCAGAAGTTTGGATGTGTGGGCTTGACACAGGACCTGAGTGGGAGCCAAGACGAGCCAGTCGTCGAGGTAAACCAAGAGGCGAATGTCCTCCTGTCGGGCAAGGGCGGCCATCTCCTTGACTACCTTCGTGAAAAGGAAGGGAGCCAGGGAGAGTCCGAAGGGGAGCACCTTGAACTGAAATACCCGTCCCCGCCAGACGAACCGAAGGTATCGTCTGTGGGAAGGATGAATGAGGATCTGAAAGTAAGCGTCCTTCAGATCTATAGAAGTGGCCCAGTCCAGATGGTGGATGGAGTCTCTGATATGGGCCGGGGTCTCCATCTTGAATTTGGTTGGTCTAAGGAACTTGTTGAGTGGGGAAAGGTCGAGGATGGGCCTCCAGCCCCCCGAGGACTTGGGAACCACAAAAAGGTGAGAGTAAAACCCGGGGTTGGGGTGGGGTATATGGGTGATGGCGTCCTTCCGAAGAAGTTCCTCGACTTCCAGGTGAAGGGCCTCCGCCTGGGCCAGGGTGGGGATCGCTGGGGGAAGGAGGAGGAGAGGATAGCAGGGGTGGGGGGGGGATCGTGTGCCCAGGGCAGATGGAACCCCTCTTGTAACACTGACACTATCCAGGGGTTGAGTCCCATACGCCGCCACTGGTGGGCATGTCGGGACAGACTGCCTGCCAAAGGGGCCGAGGGGCCGGGGAGGGGCGAGAAGTCTGCCAGTTCTCGCTCCTTCGAAGGTGAGTCTGCTAGTCACCTCCGAGGCCGGGCCTGTTGGCCGAACCGAAAATTCTGTTGGGGGGTTTTCGGTTTCGACCTAGGCGCGGCAGAAGAAGGGCGTCTGGCGGGCCTTGAGGTGTGAGGGGGGGCCTGTTTGGGGTAGGGCTGGGGTCTGGGGGCCGGACGGGAGTAGGGTCCAGGAGGGCGATGCTGGCGAGGACGATGCTGGGGAGGGGGCTTGGCCGCAAAAGACGCGGCCTGTTTGCGTTCCTTGATTGCATGAGTGATGACAGCAGTGGAATAGTCGCCGAAGAGCGACTGTTCCTGACCCGGGATGCACCGTAAGGCCGCCTTGAGCGCCGGGGAGAGATTGGCCTGAGATAACACAGCATCTCTCACTGCCAACAGGCAGTTAAAGTGACTCTTGGCTGCGCTGTCCGCCACAGCCCAAAGGTGATGCGAAATCTTGTTGACAAGGAAACGCATCAGGGGGTCGCTGAATAGGCTAGGATCTGCCTCAGTGTCGTCCGGGTCTGAAGACACAGAGGCAGTGCCACCCTCCTTTGCCCAGAGCTCCTCCGTTCGCTGCAGGAACATGTTAATGAATGCATGTCCCGCGGTGGTGTGGAGAATGCCAGTCCTGGCAATTCTATCCCACTCCATCAAGTTCTTGATGGGAACAGGGGTGGATGTGGGAGGGGCGAGGTTGGGCGTGAGCCGGAGGTCGGCAGAGGAAATGGCAATGTCCCTGGTGGCCGGATTGGCAGAGAAGAGGGAAAAGACATGGGGCCATGACGCGGGTCTTTGAGGAAAACTCCTACCGGAGCCGCGTTAGGGGCTGACAAGAAGTCAATCCCCGGTGGGGGAATGGCATGTGCACCCCTGGCGAAAGATGCCGGTCTGTCCCACAAGGGAGTGAGGGTCTGGGGGGTGACTATCCTTGGCCGTGATCGCTGGGCAGGGGGGGGGGCCCCTGTGAAGTGGCTAAAGGAGAAGATGTTGTCAGAGGGAGGGGATTCCCTCATAACAAGATCTGGACGCCAGCTCTCCAGGATGGAAAGGTCACCAGACTGGGGGAGGGAGTCCTCGACCCCGTCCTCGAGTTGTGGGTCAGAGTATTCCTGAAGGGGATGATCAGATCCACCTTCGGAGGGCCAGGGCAGGGGTGCATGGGAGTCCCGCCCTCGATGGGTAGTGGGGGAAAACGAGGACGGGTCCCTGGTGGCTCCATACTCGGCGGGCAGACTAGGGGATCGCCGATCGGACAGCGCCCGAGAGGAAGGGGGCCCCAGGTCGATCCAGCTCTGGGAGGCCGGATGCCACATGCGACCGGAGAAGAAGTCGGGAAGGGTGTCAGCCCTAAGTCACTGATTCCTCTCGGGGGAATAGAGCCACCAGTCCCCGGGGAGTACGACGGGCTGTGGCGGCCCTGGGGCAGAGTCTCCCTGGGGACCCGGGTAACCTTGGGCACCAAGGGGAGGGTAGCGAGAAGGCGAGCTGTCTCGCACCCGCCCTAGGGAGAGCACTGCCTCCTGCATCTCCCGGGTGCGGTCTGTGCCGGCCCCCTGCATGGCAGGGTGGCCGGTGGGTGGTGTGGTAGCCGAGCCTCCTGGCCGTGTGGAAGCGGACTGGGATGGCTGCAGCGACGGGTCCACCTCAGAGGACGAAGGGTTACCCCTGGTCCCGCTGGTCGATCCTTCCCCCGGAGGAACGGGACTGCAGACGTTGCCCAACAGGGGAGCGAAAGAAGTCTGCTCCCCAACGTCCTGTACCCCTAGGGGAAAGTTCAACAGTCGATCGGGGTGGTTCGACCGTCGGGGGTGAGGGCGCAGATCCGACCTGGTCGATGCCTGCGTCCCTGACCCGGGGTTGTGGTCAGTGGGGGGGTCACACCAAAGACTGCCCACAGCCCCTCCACCGGAGTGATGACGCTCCTCGTGTCCGGGTAGTGGCTGAACCCGGACACGGTTGGGGAGAGCGTGATTCGACTGCGTGGCGTTAGTGGGGGGGGGGGGGGGGGGGGGGGGTAGCTAGCGTCACGAGTCTCATTTGATCGGGTGACGGGCGGTGATTCCGGCCGCGAGTCGTCACCCGTGCTGGTCCGGGTCTCGGCAAGGGTCTCCAGGGGCCGATGATCGCCGGACGCAGCATGATAGGCGAGAGTCTCCTTGTGCGATGGAAGGTGAGCAGGTGATTTGGCCGAAGAACGGGAAGATTTTGAACGGGCAGGTCCTTTCATGGGGGCCTTGCCTTTGGATTTAGATTTAGAGGCAGAATCGAAAGAAAAACAGTCGGCAATGACGGCCGATTGCCAGTTCGATTCGGCCAATTGCCTGTTCGACTTCGATCGCAACGATCGTGTGTCCGCCGATCGGGAAGAGGAGGAATAGTAACGATGGTCGCGCGTCCCCTGCGCGGAACCCTCCTCCACACTGACCGTACGCTCAGAGGTGTGAGCGGTTTGTCCCCTGGAATCGACACTCGGGTCCTCCGGGGCAGAGAGCGACTCGTGAACAAAGGAGCGGCTCGACCCGTTAGTATCCTTCACCATGTTGGGCACTGGTGGCGAGACAAACACGGAAAACACGATCGCAAAGGGGAGACAAAGAGGTGGATCGAGGGATAGGAAGAGCTCGACCAACCTCGGGAGGGGCACTGGTAGTGCTGGAAGTGTGCAGAAGTAGCGCTGTTCGGGCGAAGCAGTTCGATCGTATGTGTGCCAGTATGGCCGGTCGAAACAAAATGGCGGAACGACCGGCGAAAGGAATGGAAACTGAGTGAACGACGAGGAAGGTCGTCGAATAGGAATCCGAATGGAAGGAGAAGTGAAATGGGACTCGCAGACAAATGGCCGTAAGGCTAATTAAAGCGAGGAGATGGGAACCGGCGTGTAGCTCGGAATTCCGAATTGCGAGATGCACGGAAGGCAAGTCGCGAATGCCGAGAACAAGGCACGAACGCGAGAAGCGTGGGTAATAAAATCAATAAAACCAATAAAACACGCCAAACCAAAGCCTCACCGGCAAGGGTACAAGGGTTCAGCGCGCAAGCCACAACAAAACAAGCAAGGAGCAAACACAAGGCTATCTTAACACAATGGCAAAGAAAGGCGAGACAGAGCACAAGACTTATCTTGCTTGGACGGCAGGCCGAGAGAGAATGAGGTACAGGAAGATTACACCGGCTTCTTCCTTCGGCGGAAGTAGGGTGGGCGTCACGTGACTGTCTTATTACTGCATTAGCCACACAAAATCTTCGGCCTGACAGAGCTGACTAACTGCCGTGAATGCTATGGTCTGACATGGTACAGTATATGACGCCAAATTCAAAGTTAACAACATCACACTTAAATACGCTTCAAACATTAAATTTCTTGGTGTTTATATAACGTCTAAGCTCTCTTGGAACCTGTATTTAGAACATGCTGCAAATCAAGCAAGAAAGTCATTGAACCTTCTAAAAGTCATAAGCAAACAAAGCTAGGGTCAAGACACAAATACATTAATTCATTTGTCTTCTGCTTTAGTTAGATCTAAATTGTCGTATGCACAAGAGGTATTCTTTAGTGCATCAAAATATCTATTGAAAAAACTGCAGAGCATAGATTGTAAAGCATACAGAATAGCCCTTGGCGTTCCTTTTCATGGTTCCATCATAGGATCTTACCATGAAGCAGGTGTTTTGCCTCTCGATGATCAGCGAAAATTAGCCTGTGCTAAATACATTTTAAGATGCTCTACTATTCAAAATTCAAACCAAATGGAACTTGAAATTAGGACCGATATTCATTTTCCTAAGCGTGCAAAACGTATCCGATGTAATAAAACTATTCTTACATTTTCTTCAAAACTATTGACAAAATTAAACACTAACCAAAAGAAATTAGCTGTGCCTTTTCCAATAAGTCCTATACCCCCACATACAGCTACCCACATATAACTACTATCATCACAATCACCACCCATTAAGGTTTTTCAAAATTTTCATTCCTTTCCTTTTTTCATTTTTTTTCTGTATTTTTGTTTTGTTAGCAATTTCATTGTATTATTTTTTCCATATTGTTTTTCCACTAAGCACTTTTATCAATCCACCATAATCACTACCGTCACTGATATATCATACCATTTTACAGAACAGACTACACACTCCACTGTTTCACAATTCGGCGCAAGATGGGTGTTTTCAAGCGGCGCAAGATGGGCGTTTTCAAAGCGGCGCAAGATGGGTGTTTTCAAAGCGGCGCAAGACGGGCGTTTTCAAAGCGACGCAAGATGGGCGTTTTCAAAGCGGCGCAAGATGGGCGTTTTCAAAGTGGCGCAAGATGGGCGTTTTCAAAGTGGCGCAAGATGGGCGTTTTCAAAGTGGCGCAAGATGGGCGTTTTCAAAGTGGCGCAAGATGGGCGTTTTCAAAGTGGCGCAAGATGGGCGTTTTCAAAGCAGCGCAAGATGGGCGTTGGATTTTGCACATCTTGCGCCGAATATTGGATGAAGATAAGTGATTGCTCCTTCATTTTCGTTGTCCTGAGTGTTGTGTATCTTGCCTGAAGAAGACCTAAGAGGTCTAAACGCGTCTTGTGATTCGTTTGTCAACGTTTTTTGGGCGGAGCTTTAGCAGTTTTTTTTTCAAATCCTTATCAAGTTTCAATTTCTGTTTCATCAAGGAGGTGTTTCTGTATGCAATTTACACTACACCAAATACACAAAGTTTCAAGAGCACACTGCAAGTGATTTAAAACTGATAGATAAATAAATTAATGATTAAGATGAGAGAATTCAAGAAAAAGGTCTTGTGGCTAGGA
>JAMYXO010006136.1:0-2500 GCA_033310375.1 Conus canariensis | reverse complement strand
CACTGTTAGTTGACCTCTAGCAGTTTGAAGAACCTTTAACTAAATCCTCTTGGCCACCTATACTTTGTTCCCTAAAAGCTCTTGAAGTGTTAACTGAACAACCTCTCCACAGTTACTAACAACACTTTACATTTACTTCATTGGTGGCGGTATTTTGAGGCAGTGTATAAAGTCACACAGGTTCTATGTGTAGCGCCTTTGCAGGGCTGGTAGGGGGAAGAAGTCCTTGAGTGTTTATAAATAGTGACCCCAGCAGGTAATTACTGACTAATGAATTAATCAGCCCATCCATTTGATCCCCATGGAGTTTACCTTTAGTTCTAAATAGATTTGATGTACCAGCATTGATTACTTTAAAGCGTATTTAAAAGTTCATCCATGCATGGTGTTGGAAAGGACTGTATTACGTGCGACTTGCATATGTGATGAATTAGGGATCACTGCAAGGCACTTGTGTCATGGCACAAATCATCGTTCAGGTCCCAGTTGTCGCTGGCAGCAATTTGGGCCGGACGTGACGGTACACAGTGTCGTCTAGGTACAGATTGTCGCCGGCGGCAATTTGTATCCACCTGGAGGTAGATAAGGTCGTGATCAAAGATATTGTTGCCCCTTCCCCTTCACATATTTTGCGTGGTAATCATCATGTCTGTAGTTCAGTCTGCTTGTCCGTCTGTTTGTTTTTAAATTTCAAAGCAGTGATAGAGCTATCTTTTTCATAAAAAAAAACCCCATAAAGAATGCTTTCAACAGTGTTCATCATATTATAGTTGATGCTCTTAATAACCTGAAATCGCCATAGCAAACCAATAAAAAGGAACTATCTAGACGTCAGTCGAAGAAACAAAAAAATTACGAAACAGAGAACATGCATGTTGTCTTACTGGTTTCTTCAAGCAAGACAAACAACACTCAAAACAGTGGATAGAAAGGAAATACTGTTTTCAGCTTGCATAGCATCTGTTCTTGTCTTCAGAAGTAAAGCTCTGTCTCATGTTTTCCTGGTGGACGAAGCAGAAGATGGCTGCTGTACTAAATAGGTTTAAACCTGACATGTCATCAGAGCAGGGTGTCCCACACTTGATCGTTCTAGGTATTCAACACGCCTTTCCCAGGGGTAACTACTGAAAGAATGCAGCCCCACTCTGCTGGAACACTTGTGAACCATTTCTCCTAACCTGAAGGATACAGAGCAGGCAGCAATAATCGAATAGCACCATAGCAGTCTCAAAATATACGAAAACTGTTCACTTTGGACTTCATGTCATGTTAAGTCAGCATAGAGGAAATGCACACGTATGGGATGACTACACCATGTAATGAATGCATCACCTCTGTGCATGGGCAGCTGTTAATATGGCATCTGCGCCCCGTGGATGAAATGAACGATTTGATGTCTTACAAGATTTGTTAGAATCATGGCAGACAGCTTTACACTTCAGATTTCGTCTAAAATGGGCAGATATGCAGATATAGAGTCATAGTCTCGCAGTGATCATAACCCATGCCTACTCACAACACAGTGACCAGCCCTATTGCATCAGGATTTTCCTCTAATAAGACACTTAAAAAAACGCCAACAATCTGGATCCCACGGTTAGTGAAGGAACTGTGTAGCGCTATGAAGGAAACAAGAACCAGCAAATGTCTGATGAGTGCTGCCTAAAGGTACACCATTCTCTACATGTTACCTGAGAGACATATTTCCTTGAAGAGGACACAAATGGAAGACCGCCCTTTCGAAACACGTTGTTGGTGAAGAGGCTTCCCTTCCCCTAGGAACAATGGGTTCAAGACCAGGAATGCCCAAGACAGTGGTGTGTAGTCAGGTTTGAAGGCAGTGGTGTTTTACACTCCATTCTTGGACATGGCTCCTGCTGAACCTGACACCATGAAAAACGCTTTGACAGATGTCCAATGGCTGACACCACTGATGGATCAAGGATGGAGTTTGCTCACAAACGAATAGCAGCTTTATCAGGCAGCCGTTGGCATCATCTGTATGTTTCTTAGCTCCATACCCAGGCTCGGTGAGATGCATATGCTGCTTAATGCTTTGTCATCTCAGTTAGTTTCCTGCTGGCTGGATGTAGTTTGAGAGACATTCCTGGAAATTATTCTGTGTGGAGAGAAGTCCTCTCAGAGCATGTAGGTGCTGCGACGTGTTGCTCAGGAGTTTCTGAGAACACTGCTGATCTCTTCTGGATAACCTTCCACAGAATCTCGCTCTAAAAATGTTTTAATCAGTTGCCTTTTTTCTTTTTTTGTTTCTGCTGTCCCAACGTCTGTGCTGCCTCAGTGGCAGTGCACCCACGCCGCTCATTCCGACACCCGTCCACAACCACAGCCCGGTCGGTCCCGCCGCAGCCTCGGCACCGGCAATCCACAGGGAGCAGTCAATGTCAAGTCATCAAGAGGCAACCCACCGGAGGAGACACTGCACTAGTCACTTCGGTGGTGTTCAGTGGCGCCTGTTCTGATCCAACATATGCAGGACACC
>JAMYXO010006135.1:5000-14191 GCA_033310375.1 Conus canariensis | reverse complement strand
TGACTTTCTTTTTTTTCATCATTATGCCAAAAAGCTGATCATGAAATCTTCTGAAGTCCTGATAATTTGGTTTTGAAGTCAACTTAATTGCTTCGTTCTCTCTGGTGACCAATCTAACATCTTTACGCTTGTGCGGATTCTCCATAGTCTTTCCAAAACAGCTGTTGTTCATCAACTTGAAAAAGTCTTTTTCTGAAGCATCTGTGGATTTAGTTCTGAGATCAGTGTTCTTCATTATGTATGGTTTCATGAACTGTTCTTGATCAAAAGCAATTATACGATGAACAGCTGTCAACTTCAAACCATGTCTTAAATAAAATTGTAGAAGCCTGTAATGGCAGACATAATTTTTTTTGTCACGAAGATTAGGCACAAGTTTAGGCGGTTCTGTCATTGCCATCTTTAGACTTTCTGCCGCTAATGGATAGTCATTATGGTAATCATGAAGTTCATGAGGATATTCTAAATCAACTTCTAGAATGAGACCTCTTTTACGATCAGCTTCTAGAGTAGGTAGCCATTTTAAAAACTTTTGAATGTCTTTTACAGTGTACATTTTAAAGTTGCGTAATGGAAGTGATTGCGCCATTGCCCATCCATACAGATTGTTTGCATCTAAATACATGAGATAGTTAGACCTTTTACTTGGATCATAGTCGTCCAAGTATTTGTTGTTTGCTTTACAGTAATGGTGCGACGCCATACTGATTCCTCCACGCAATCCGTTTTCAATCATCTGAAGCATTGGCAGGTCAGACAATAAATCAATTTGTACTCCAGTAAATTTTAAGAAAGCGTCCCAGCTCATCCCAGGCGCAGAAATATAATGCGCAGGATCCAGGCTGTAATGTTTCATGCAGGTCTTCCTATAATTTTCAAAGACGTCCGCCAACAAACAGGTATCCGCCATTAAATAGGAATCATGATAGTCTCCCATCGTTTTACACTCTAACTTCTGCCACGCATCTTGAGCATGCTGGTAATCAGAATCACTGATGTCCTTTCCTCTGAGACTAGAAAAGAACGCGCCTTTAGGCGGAAGTGTATCTTCGTCAAACCTTTGCCAACTGTTCATGTACTCATAAGGGTAAACGCCCTTTCTAACAAGAGTTGGGTCAAAATATTCTTCTGTTATTGGGCAGGACTTTAAGGACATAGCCAGTGACTCTAATGAACCCATCATGTGTTGCATAGAGTCGTAGAAAGACATGTTATTTAAAGTGAAACACATGTACTTTTCTGATGACTGCGCAATGCATGACACCCTGAAGTCGCTGGTTACTGCTTGCATTATAAGGTGAGAGTCGTAACCTCGCAAGTTGTGAAAGAATATAGGCAGCTTCCATGTCTTTGGTTCAAACTTTAGTTGAAGATTGCATTTGTTATGTGCTGCTCCTCTAAACTTTCCACTAATGTGATCATGGTCTCTTACTGTTGGATTCTCTGCGGTGGCAACCAAGGCCGCCCCACAAATCCAACAGTGAGTGGCTGAGTCATACTGTTGTTGGTCTTCAGGCGTCATTATGATTTCAGATAAGTTTAGATTATTAGAACAGGCATTACGCACTTGCTGCATGCGTTTTAAGAAGTATTTTGCAGCATTTGGTCCTCTGTATAATTCTGGCTTTGAATGGGCACCATCCGACCTAACAATGATGAAGGCAAATGAGCAAATCTGATGATTACTCATTAAGACTGTTTTAGGAAGTTTCTGTGGGGTTGGTCCTTCATAAGGAACAATGAGTGATTCGAAGTCTGCGTAAACAACATATGGACTAGTTTGCAACCGTTTCCAGTTCTTAAAACTAACTTTACTGCCTTCTCCGGGTGTAATTAGTTCTGTATCACAGTCAACTGGGCTAATACAATGTTTTATATGTTCGCTCGCAGCTTGAACGGACGGAATTCTTGTTAAACATTTTCTACAGAATTCTTGTTTGCTATGTTGTTTTGTAGTATGCACTAGTAATCTACTCATTGTGCGTATTAGAGTGTAGTGCAACCCATTAAGGCTTTGCATCAGGAGTAAGTCTACATGAGTTTTGGTTGGTTCGCCTATTGTTGGACTGTTCTTTGACACTCTAATTGGCAGAAGGTTGGTTTCTTCAGACCATGCGTATACGTTAACAGTTATTGGCGGATTTTGTTTTTCAAACTGATCAATTTTGTCTACAGCCATAGGAAATTCAAGGCCGTTAAAGTTAAGATCATTGGCCCACTGTAAATAGTTAGATACTCTCTCTGCATTTTTGGCAACGTGATGCAGCCTAGCAAGAACGCACCACATAAAACATTTGTCGTCTGAATTCTTTATGTTCAGAACTGCTTTCTTTGCAACTAATGTTGGAGGCAGTGGAATGTAAGACTTGCCTACAATCGGCTCATACTTAGCCTGTCTTAATCTGATGTCTAGGACTTCACCCTCTGACCAACCAGAGCCTCTCATTTTAGCTGCTTCAGAGGCTTCATTAAACTGTGTAAGAAGTTGATCTGCCCAACCGGGTGTTAAGTCATTATAAGAAAGAATAGTCTGCTGTTTAGTTGAGACCCAGACTTCTAGATTTTCTTCGTTTATTGTTATATAGTCGATTAAAACAACTAACCTTACTTTAACTGGAGGGTTTATTGTTAGTTTACTTGGAACTTGAGAAATAGCATGTACAACACTTGCCTGTACCTTTGTTGGATCAATAACTTCTAAAACGACCTCATTTAAAGCTTTTGACAAACGCTCTTCCTCTTCCATTGCATCTAACCAAGAGTCAAAACTGTCATATATCTTATCCATGTTGAGCTTCTTTTCTAACTCAAAATATTTATTTAAATTAAAAAAAATACATCGACTCCAAAGTCGTCTTAATCAGAATCAATATCAACGGTCTTTTTGTGCTTGGACTCATAAACTAAAGTATAAACTCCCTTTGGGGTTGTTAATGTGAGCTGTTTAGAACAGAGTTTAATGTTTCGTTTACTTTTTTTAAACATTCCTTTTTTATCTGGTCGGTGTCTGGCTGTTGAGAAAAAGTTGCCCTTGCCTTTCTTTGAAGATCAAACTTTTGTCTTTTGTAGTCCTCAAAATCAGCCTGTAGGCGACTAAATTCTTCATCCGTGATGTTTGAGTCAACTAGTGCTTTATCAATTATCAGTTTGAAGGAACTAAGTTTAGCTGTTATTAGTTGAACCATAGCTGTGTGCTTTTGGAGTTTAGCTTTTATGTTTTTGCTGACAGCACTTACAGCCAATGAACACAGGCCAAGAGTTAAAGACACACCACCTAGAGGTATAGCTACCGGTGCACCTACGCCTGTTGCTAAGAGACCTACACTTGTTCCTGCTGTTAAAGCACTAACCGCCGATGCTCCAGTATTAACATATGTAACAGCATTAAAGACAGCAGAATACCTTCGTTTGGTTTTGCTGTATTTTGAAAGGTCCTGCTCTAGTTTTTGTTGCATTTGTGTAATGTTGGTTAATCTGAAAGTTTTTATGTCTACAGCAGCAGAATTGCCTACTATCTCTTCTTTGGGCACTTTTGGATAAGTCGTAACAGACATGCTTTTTTTAAATAAAAATAATTTAGTATTGGATATCTTTCAATCTGTTATCTTGAATATTCAGCTGCGCATCATATATTAAAAACAAATGTACATTAAGTGGTTTATCACTCTCTTTTTCTTTATCAATTTGAATGTTTATTACGTCTTTAACTGTTCTCCCACTCCCATGCAACTGATTATCTTCTGTTGACCTTAGGTCAATCCATAAACCGTATTTCGTTGTTAAATATTCATCAAGTCTAACACTGTGAAGGTGTAGATCTTTAGACACAAGGTCTACTGTTGGATTTCTACACCTCCCGCCTCCAAACAATTTTCTTATTTCATCAAAATGATGATAAGGTTTAAGCCCGCTACCGTAGACTTGGTTAGGACTACCCTCAATTGAACATTGTACTTTCGTTATTTTAGGATTGATAAACTTTTCACTTTGTCTTTGGTATGGTTCTTTATCATCTTCACACAGCAATAAAATACCTTTAAGTGATCGTGCTGCGGCGCTAAAACTAAAATTCCATATAGTGTCTGCTCTGCTTTTAGGATATTTTGAATGATGAATCACTCTTTCGTAATATATTGCTAATTTTGACTGATATTGTTGCTCAATCAGCCTTGCTAAGTTAGGGTTGCTAACAATGTCAAACTCTAACGAGATGTCGAAAATGCTGTACTTGGAATCAGTGTCTGTAGATTTAATGACACGTTTGTATTCATTAAAAGTTAGTTCATATGACAATCTGTCTTTTAATGCTCCTTGAAAGTATGGCGCATGCGCTTTTAACAACTCAAAATCTAAGGGTATGGAAAATCGATTTCCATAAGCAAAACTTACAGCTTCATACTTGTTGCCGGCTTTAGCATCTTCGGCGTCTATTCTGTGTTTTAGTGCTTCGTTATTTTCGATTCCTTGAAACGCAAGATCGGCCCTTTCATTATCGGTTAGCCATAGATCAGAATAGATTAGAAATATGTCTGCATTGTGTAAAGAAAATATTTCTTGCCCCTCAAGTTTTATAGAAATTTTCTTAACGATTGCCCGTCCCAGATTCTGAACTACTGTCCTGTTTGCGTCTGTTGCTGAATCAAGTTCTATTTTGAAAGTAAGCCGTGCAGATCCCGGCACAATCACTTCATCTGCTCCTAGGTCTGGAAATTTGACAGTAAGAATCTGATCTGAATCAATAGTAGATGGATTATTTGGAACAATAATATTCTGTTTATTTCCCTTCACGCCAAAGGGCTCTTTCAGTCTTCTATGCGGGTCAAGAATCGAGCCATATGCTTGTGACATTTTTTTATAAAACAAAATAAAAAGTTAATTATTTAAAAACATGGCAGGCATTGAAGATTATGATGTTTTTGATCCTGGAGACGACATGAGTGAAATGACTCCTTTGACACATCCATTACAATCATTGCGGCGTGAATTAACAGAAAGTAAGGTCAAATCATTTTATCAAAGTTTAGGCCAAGAACCTCCCGAATTTATAGACCCTAATGATTTTGAAACAAAAGATGACCATTTGTTTTTTAAAAACGAGCAAGGACAACTTGTTCAGCTTACAACTAAACCAGACTCATCAAAGTTTTTAAAAAAGAGTACAATTAGACAAAGGCTCAGTGTGAGCGAACAAAATCGCCTTGGCATTACTAAACCAAAATTAGATAGGGAAGCAGTTGCTAAACTTCAAAACACACTACAAAAACTCCCAACAGAAAACCAAATTCAAAACATACCCCTTAAAGATTTAAGCCCAACAGCAGACGAAATAATAGAAGCAGAAACCAGTTTTTCAGAAGAAACAGTATTAAAAACTATGCACGATCCGCCGCTACCTATGAGAGAAATAACAGCCCTTGATCATGCTTTAAGAAGCATCAGAGGCGAATTAACAAACAATTTAGCAAAACTGGGTGAACTAGATGAGCATATAAAAAGAGAAAAAGAAAAACTAGTTGAGGCTGATGACCACAACTTAGGACCTGGTGTTAAAGAAAGAATAACACAAAGACTAAAAGATCTTGAACAAGAGAGATCAGCAAGACTAGAAGTGTTGTCTAATAACCGAGAACAATTACGAACTCAAGTGAGCAGAATAAGAGAAACTATCCAAAGAATTTTATATGAAGACACAACGTTAGCAGAACGAATAAGAACACTGTTTAGAGAGCAAGGTGTCACATTAGCGAGCGTTATAACAGCCTTAGGATTTGCAATAAGTACACTGGTGTTGGCTATTACAGGCGGCGGTGGTGGGGGAGCAGTGCCACCAGGACCACCAACTCCTCCACCTGATAAATCATGGATAAAAAAACAACTCGATCACCTTGCAAACTTACTAAAAAAATTAGCCAGTAAGGCAATAGATTCTTTGCCTGGTATAATAGGGGGGATCGTTAGCTGGCTTTTGTCTACTGCAAGCAAAGTAGTTGGCTTTATGGCCGAGCACTTATGGTCATTAGTTGTCTTAATAGTTGGGTTACTTTATAGTAAGATAAAGACCAAGTAATCCTAGGGCAGTTAATCCAATAACAAGTGCTGTCTTTTCATATTCATGGGGGTCGCTTTTATTTACCATGGGGATTGGTTGGGGGTGGGGTTTTGAGGGGAGTATTGGATGGGGTTTTGGGGCCTTGGGGATTGGTGGGGATTCTTTTTTTATTGCTATTGCTGGCTTAGAATTTATGTCGTTTTTTCCGACCTTCTCTTCATTGCCAGCCACAAGGATTTCATTATTATAGTTTATTATTGTTCCTATCTGGAGTCTGAGGTCAGAAGGCAGCATGTATAAACCAGTGCCAACAGCAAAGTCTACTTTCGATCTTGCGTATTGCAAAACATTTTGGTACCTTTTAATACTTGAAGGCAAATCAATTGCAGAATTAATAGAATCCTCTAAATTTGCTAAATATTGTTTTTGGGCGTCAAAGCCAGTAGAAGGATCAATTATGTTTGATCTCGTTTGTGCTTGCGAACCTAGCAAACACCAAACATAAGTACGAATGGAGTCGTTTATTCGTTCTATTCCCGCTCTAGTTAGGCCCTTAGAAGTATCCAAAATAAATGTTGTCCATGCTGTTTTATGCTCTTGCTCTATGGACCTGAGGTGAACAGTTGTGCCTGAAGAGAAAGATGTGTAAGGAGGATTCCAATCATAGTTATACTTTCTGTGCACGCCCCAATAATAAAGAGTGCCTAAACCATGATTAAGATCCAACTTTTGTCTAAAGTCTGTCTTGGGGTCAATATCAAATTCGTTACAGATCCTTTCAAAAGCCTTGTAATCTATTCTGTTGCTGAATGGATTAAACGTTTTGTCATTTGGTAATGGTGCTTGCAGTTCAGATAAAATACGTCTGAAGGTGTAATAGAAATGAAATCTATACACTGACCTCACCAAAGGATCAGGATGATTTAAATGATCCGCATACGACACTCCACACCCAGTTGATGCACAAAACACAGCAAAGTTTAACTGGTTCTGATAAAACTGCATCGGATGACTGAACCACACTTTCGTGATGTAGTCTTTTTTAATAGGAGGGTTAAGATAACGATCCAATGGAGTACTAACCTTTACTTGAAAGGCGTCAGACTGAGTCACAGAAATGTCAAGGGTGTCAGTTGTTATATTTTTAAGATTGTAGTGCGGCCCAACAGAATATTTTGCATTAGTATATTTGAATGCACTCATTTTTAAATTTGTTTTAAAAATGTTTGTAACAATAACAACTCAAGACAGTCCTTCGTTTTTAGAGTATGCTATCGATAATGAATGCGGAACCCGAAGGGTTGCACTCCATGAAATTTTTTACAAAGTCGTATGGTTTAATATAAGTGAATCCAAGGAAAATAATAAGATTAAAAAATTTGGTAATATATTAAACTTAGTTAGCCAGTTAACCATACCTGATGGTTATTACGGGTTTTGCTCGCTGAAAGAAGCAATGAGTAACTTCGACATTACTCTCAAACTTAACAATGCAAATTTGAAAGTAATGTTGACATTCAAACCTGAAGAAAAAAGAGTAAGTTACAATTTTGATGTAGAGCTAGCTAAAATGTTAGGCTTTGCAACTAACAATCGATCAAGCGATCATGAATTTATAGTTACACCAGACAAAACTACTTATGAGGGAGAATATCCGCTCGATCTTGCATTACATTCATTACTCTATGTTCATTTGGACGAGCTGAGCACTGATGAAAACTTATATGATGGAAGGCCCTCAACTGTTTTAAGAGCTCTTCCATCAGGAAAAGCTGCATATTGCGATTATGAAATTATACAATTCCCTAATTTACAGTTTAAAAGATTAGCTTGTGGGAGGGTCGGATCGTTTAATATAAAAATCAAAGACCAAACAGGAAAAGTCGTGAAATGTGATAACCTGCACATTGTTTTAGAAATAAAATAATACGTTGTTTTAAAAAATGTCACGTGGACCAGAAGAATCAGGAGTTACATTAGCGCCTGAGAGGTGTGTAACTTTAGAATTAAAAGACCTTGCAGACGTTGAGGACTTTGAACAGAACGGTGAGATAGGCACTTTGTATGGTTTTGAGTACACTAAAGATGGTTATTATAAACGCAAAGAGGTTAGCGACAGCAAAAGGTTTCCTAAACTAGAACAACTACGCAATGTAGAAGCAAATAATGCGGGTCAGTATGAATATAAAATAGTTCGAAAAACTGACAACAAATGGCACTTAGAACCATATTTAGAATGGGACATAAAATTTGAATTCGTAAGCCCATTTACATTTTTTGACCGTCAAAAAAGTTTCAGAAAAGCATTGAACTCTGGCCCTTTACATGTAAGTCTTATGCCAGAGGACAACAGTCGAAAAGAGATCGAAATAAAGCCGTTTGAGGACAAACAGTACATCCTCCACAGAAGAGAATCGGTTTTAAAGAAAGCTTCTACAAAATTACAGTTCATTCCACGCACAAAATTAGGAGACACGTTCACAATGATATTTAAAATTTCTGTCTTAAAAGATGAGGCGAGAAATGGAGCTCTGGGCGTCAGTGACAATCTTATGAAAGGAATTCTTATTAGCTGGCAAAACTTAGACGTTGACAAACTTAAAGTTACTGTCGTTGTTCTTTACAATGGCGAGGATATTAAGGTCATAACAACAAGCAACAAAATTGATATTAGTCTAAATAGAAACGATCTTACAGAACTAAACTGGATTAATCTTACACATTTGGGCCTTATAGGGTTTTATTATACTGAACAAGTTTTGACAGAGAGTATGATAAAAACAATAACTGGATTAGATTAAATTCTGTTTTAAAACTATGGAGCGGACAACTTTGGCGTCAATGCCGATGTTAAACTTTATGACAAAAACCCCTCATTGTTCATTGATTTGTGGACAGACTGGTTGTGGAAAAACAATATTTGTCCTCGACCTATTACAAACAGTTTATAGTTATAATTTTGATCATATTGTAATTTTCTGTCCGACACTTAAATGGAACAAAGCATATCACGATAGAAGGTTTATATGGACGGATGATGAAATCTATTTAGTTGACCCTAGCAATAAACTGAGTGAGTGTTTAGAACATTTTTTTAAACTGTTTGAGGGAACGCAGACATTATTTATTATAGATGATTGTT
>JAMYXO010000612.1:0-41617 GCA_033310375.1 Conus canariensis | reverse complement strand
TTTTCTCTCTCCCCCCCCTTTTTTCCTTTTCCCCTTTTTTTCCCCTCCACCCCCCTTTTTCCCCCCTTTCCCCTTCTTTTTCTCCCCCCCCCCCTTCTTCCCCCCCCCCCCCTTTTCTCTCTTCCCTCTCCCCCTTTTTTTCTCCCTCCCCCCCCTTTTTTCCCCTCTTTTTTTCCCCCTTTCCCCTTCCCCCTCCCCCTTTTTTTCTCTCCCCTTTTTCCCCCTTTCCCCTTTTTCCCCCTTTTACCTTCTCCCTCCCCTCCCCCCTTCTCTTCTCCCCCCTTTTTCTCTTTCCCCCCCCCCTTCCCCTTTTTTTCTCTCCCCCCTTTTTCTCTCTCCTCCCCCTTCTTTTTTCCCCCCCCTTTCCCCCCTTCTTTTTTTCCCCCCCCTTTTCCTTCCCCTTCCTCCCCCCTTTTCTCCCCCCTTTTTCCCCCCCCTTTTCCCCCTTTTCCCCCTCCCCCCTTTCTTTCTCTCCCCCTTCCTTTTCCCCCCTTTTTCTTCTTTCCCCCTCCCCCCCCTTTTTCCCCTTTTTTTCCTCCCCCCCCTTTTCTTTTTTCCCCTCCCCCCTCCTTCTCCCCCCCCTTCCCCCTTTTCTCTCTCCCCCCTCCCCCCTTTTCCCCCCTTTTTTCCCCCCCCTTTTCCCCCTTTTTCCCCCCCCTTTCCCCCCTCCTTTTTCTTTTTTTCCCCCTTTTTCCTCTCCCTCCCCCCTTCTCTCTTCCTTCCCCCCCCTTCTCTTCCTCTTTTTTTAACAGATGCTTTGTGTTTGTTTTTTTCCCCCTTTTTATGCGTTTTTTTTTTTTCTTTTAGGTGTTACAAAAAATGTTTTTTTTCGTCATAAACCCCTTTTTCTTTTGTGTGTTTTGAAAATTTATGCTTGTTTTGAGTTGACATCAGGAGGGGTTAAGCTTTGTAAAAAAAAAATGTTTTGCTGTAGGAAAACCCCCTTCCCCAAAACCCCCCCCCCCCCCCCCTTCCCCCCGAAGTTTTTGACCGAGAAAAAAGGGACGGGGAGGGGGAAAAAGGGGAAAAAAGGGGGGTGGAGGAGGGGGTGGGAAAAGGAGAGGGACGGGAAAGGGGGGGCTGGGAGGGGGGGGGGGGGGGGGGGGGGGGGGGGGACAGGAGTTGGGGTAAGGGAAAGGGAGAGGATTTTTGGGGTATTTTTGGTGCTTATTCCGCCTTATGTCCACCCCTTTTTTTTTTTTTTTTTTTTTTTTTTTTTTATGACGTTTTAAATCCGAAAAAGTTTTTCGTTTTGGGGCCCATAAACCCAAAAAGCCCCCATAAGCCTGGGGGTTGTGGGGGGTGTGTGTGGGTGTGTGTGGTGTGTTTGTGTGGTGTGTGTGTGGGGTTGGGTTTTTGTTTTTGAGGGGGGGGGGAAGGGGGGGTTCTAGGGTCCCCCCTTTTCGCCTTATCCCCCCCCCTTGGGCCCCCCCCCCCCCCCCCCCCCCCCCCCCCCTTTTTTTTGCCCCCCGACCAGTTCTCTTTTCCCCTTTCACTCGCCTGTCGTCGTTTTCTCTGTCTATCTTCTGTCCTGTCTGTCTGTCTCTGTCTGTCTGACTCTCTTTTCTCTTTCCTCTCCCGTATTTTTGCTATTGTCGCTCTTGTCTCTGTCTTTTTCTGTCTGTCTGTTGATTTCTTCTCTTTTTCTTTTTTCTCTCTCCTCCCCTTTTTCTCTTCTCTCTCTCCCTTTCTCTCTCTCGGTATCTTGTTGCTGTCTGTCGTCTGTTTTTTGTCTATCTCTCTGTCTGTCTGTCAGTCTGTCTGTCTTTTGACTGGCGCAAGGGGCCCTTTTTCGGGCTGTGTCACATCCAAGAGAGGGGAAAAATTGCCCCGCTCATAACATTTAACTCGTTGGGGTTTGCCTCCGTGTCTTTTTTTTCCCTAGCAGGTCGCCTTTGTTTTCGTTTTCCCTTTTTCGTCTTTTTGTCGTCAAGGAAGAAGGAAAAAAAAATTGAGCAGAATGCTTAGGATGGCGTTGGGCCCCTTTTTGGTTGTGATGGGATCAATACAGAACAAAAAAAGGCGAGGGGGGAGGACCCCGAGGAGGACGACGAAAAAACCCGCAACAAGACATCTATCTCGTCGTCATCTATCATCTTCGTTGTTTTCGTCGTCGTGTGTTGTCATCATCGTTTTAGTAGTAGTAGTGAAAAACCAAAAACCCAAAATTTAATAATAAAAAAAATGTAATAAAAAAAAAATGAAAAGCAAAAACCCCGCGGGCGGGCAGCAGCGCAGCGCAGAAAAAGTAGTAGTAGTTTTAGTTTTTGTTGTTGTGTTGTGTTGAAAACCCAGATAATGAAGATGATGTGATTTATGTGATGATGTGATGTGATATGAAAGATGTGAAAAAGGAAACAGAAGAAAAAAAGAAGGGGGAGGGGGGAGGAGGAGGGGGAAGAAAAAGAAAAGAAGAAGAAGAAGAAGAAGAAAGAAGAAAAAGAGAAGAAAGGGGAAAAAAAACAACAAAAAAAAAAAACCCCAAAAACCCAACCCAACAAAAAAAGAGGGGGCCCCTATCGTAATGTTGGGGGGAAGTAGACTTTTTGGGAGGCCTGTTTTGGGGGCCCCGGTTTTACAATTGGGGGGGCCCCCCCCCCCTGCCATGCCTTCGATTTAAACCGGTGGGGTTTCACCATTTACCGCACGGTGGACAGAGGATTTTCCTGAAGTCGAAAAAAAACCGCCCCCAAAAATGGTGCGATCCAAATCGGGGTTTACGCTTTCGAAATATTCCCACTTTTTAAAATGCACCTTTTGAGAATTTTGGTCAGTGTGTGGTGTGTGTGTGGGGTGTGTTTTTGTTGTGTGTGGTGGTGTTGGTGTGTGCGTGCGTGGTGCGGGTGTGGTGGGCGTGCGGTGGTGTGGTGTGTGTATGTGTTTTTGGGGTGTTTTGGTGTGTGCGGGGCGCGCGCATTTTTTGCGTGTTGGGAGGTGCGGCGTGGGGGGCATGCGTGAAAAGTGTGTAAAGCGTCCCCCCCGTGCGGGGTGTGGTGGTGTGGGGGTTGTGTGCGTGGGGTGCGTTTTGCGCGCGTGCGGGCGTGCGGCTGGCGTGTGTGGGGGGTGGTGGGGGTTGTGTGTGTGTTGTGTGTGTGTGTGTTGGGTGGGTGGGGTGTTGAGAGAAATGAGCTTGACGTCGGCGAGGGCAAAGGGGGTCTTTTTTAAAAAATCGAGCAGCACCCCAAAAGGGGGAACTGTGGAACCTCTCCCCCGGAGAAAGGCGGCGGGGAATGGAGGAGGGGGAGGAGGGGTTTTGGGGAAGAAAAGCAGGGGGAAGGGGGGGGGGAGAGGGGGAAAGGGGGGTAGAGGGGACCCAGGATACCCTGGTAAAAAAAAAAAAAGCAACAACAGAAAAGTAGAGGGAAAATACAGGTTTTGGGGGGCCCCAAAAAACCATGTTGGGGGGGAAACCCCGGGTGTTTAAAACGTGTGGGCGGAGTGCTTTTACCTGGTCCCCCTTGGGGGAAACAGCTAATGTGTTCGTGGGGGTTTTTCCCCTGGTGTTTCTCTGAGGAAAACAGCTGAAAGTGTTCGTGATGTGCTTTTACCTGGTGACTCTGAGGAAAGCCGTGGTCCTTCCCCGTGCGGGGAAACCCCGGCCCCCCTGTAAAAAAAACCCAAAATTAGTCGTGAGTGAGTTGCAACTGGTGGTTTTTGTGGAAACCCTGCCGTGACTGATGTACGTGGTCTGGCGATTTATCCCCCAAAACGATGATGTGTTGTTGCGGTGGAGTTTGTAAACAACACAACCCGGGTGAAGGGGGGGTTTCTTTTGGAAAGGGGGAAACTGTTAGAAAAACCCAAACCGTCGGCGGTGTTTTTGAAAAGAAGAGTTGGAGCAACACATTGGGGAAAAAAATGTGCATTGCGCTGGTGATTTGTGGAAACCCCCCCAAACCATGGGCCCAAAAATTTTGAAAAGGGGTTTTTGGAGCCCCAAAAACCCCAAAAGATGTGTTTGGAACTGTGATCTTTGAGCATACACCCTGGCGATGTATACTTTTCGATTTGTATGGAGAAAACCCCCCTGTTTAGTAAAAGTGGAACTGCCGATTGTGGGAAAAAAATCTGGTGAGGGTGTACTTGGAACTGTTGGGGGAATGGCAGCCCCTGAGGAAAACCCGCCGGAGCGATGCAAACGGGAAACCCCGGGAAGAAAATAGGGGTTGTGGGAAAATTAAACCCCGGGGACTTGTGTATGTTGGAACCCGGATGGAATGGTGATCTTTTCAACATATCCCGGGATGGGGAAAAGGGGTTTTGGGAAGGGGTTTTTTGTAAAAAAACCCCCTATGCTGGAATGGTAGGGGAAAGGTAACTGTAAACCCTTTCCGGTAGCGGAAAAAGGGTTTGGGGAAAGGTAATTGTCAAAATTGCGGTATGGGGAAAAGGAGGGTGGGATTGTCAAACTTTTCCCCGGGATGCGGGGGGGCGTGAAATAGTGTTTATGAGCAACACCCCCGGTGAGTGTTGTTTCTTGGTATGGAAAAGGTGATCGCAGCCCAAAGAAAAACCCGGGGGGGATGTGTTTTGGGGAAAAAAGGGGGTTAAATTTTGGGGTCTGTAAACAATACAACGGTGGGAGTTGTTGGGCCCCCCCGGTATGAAATGGCGATCGAAAATACCCCAAAATTTGGTGACTAGATGTTGGACCCCGGCCCAAACGGTGGTCTGTAAACAACAAAACCAGCGATGATGTGTGGGGAACTGGTGGGGGGGGTTTGATCGTCAAATATCCCGGACAAATTTTGGGGAAAACCTGGCGTGAAATTTATGATCGGGGCCCAAAAAACCCGGTGATGTGTTTTTGGGAAAGGGGGTTTATAAAAATGGGACTGAAAACATACCCTTTAAAGTGTAGGGGCAACTGGTTGGGGGGTGTCTTTTAAAAAAATTCCCGGGTTTAAAGTGTATGTTGGAATGGTATAGAATGGTGACCTAAAAAATATGCCGGTTATAAAGTATGCGAAAGGGGGTTTGGGAAAAAGGTGATTGTCAACATATGGGGTTACTGATGTAGCTGGAAATGGTAAAAAATTGTGATCGTAAAAATTTCCCGGTTATGTGTATGGGAATGACGTGAAACTAGTGATTTTGGGAGAAAAAACCGGTGATGGTTTTTTGGGGGAAAAATGGTTGGAACGGTGATCAGTCAAACAAACCCCCGGTGGTGATGGTTTTGGGAAAACCGGCTTTTTAATTGGTGATCTGTAAACACACACCGGTGGCTGATGTTTTTTGGAAGGGTTTTTAAAAAACTGGTGATTTGTAAAAAAAAAACACAACCCGGTGGCTGATGTGTGTTGGAACTGGCGAAAATTGGTGTTTGGGTAAAAAACCAACCGGGGGGCTGATGTGGTTGGAACGGGTTTTTAAAAATGGGGATTGAAAACCCAAAAAAAACCCGGGGTGGCTGGGGTTTTTGGGGAAGGGCTTTAAATTTTGGGTGATCTGAAAAAAACCCCCCCGGGTGTTGTGGTTGGAACCTTTTGGGAAAAAAACCCCGGTTTTTTAAATGGGGGGTTGTAAAAAAAAACCCCGGTCCCGGGGGGTTTTTGGGGGGGGGGTTTTTTAAATTGGTGATCTGTAAACAAAAAAAGGGGGGTGACGATGCATGTTGGAATGGAAATAAAGGGGGGATCGGGAAAGTACCCCCCTTCGGTGACTAACCCCTTTTGGGAAACGGCATAAAACGAGGGGCCCCTGTAAAAAAAAAAACCCGGGCGACTAATGTGTTTTGGAATGGTAGGGGTGGTGGTCTAAAAACCTATCCCAGGATTTTGTTTTTGGGAAATGGAAAAAAAATGGTTCTGTAATTTAAAAACCCCGGTGAATGAGTATGCGGGAAAAAAGGTAAAAAACGAGATCGGGACGCAACCAGGCACCCGTAAAGGTTTGTTTTGAAACTGTGATGTTTGTGAGTGGCTTTCCCTTTGAAAAAAGTCTCTTTTGGAAGCGGTCTTTTTTGTGATGAGCGACCCCCCCATGACTGTGTCATTGGAACGGTGGTGTTGAGAGGCAGCCCCATCGGGGGTCCCTATGGCCCCTTAAAAACCTGCACAGCCACGCCCTTACTCTTCATCCCCCCCCCCCCCCCCCCCCTTCTTTTTCTCTCTCCCCCCCCCTACCAAAAACCCCCCCTGTAGGGGGGAAAAATTACCTTTAAAAAAAAAAAAAAAAAAAAAACGAGAAAATTTGGATAAAAACCCCCCGTATAGCAAAAATTTTTTTTGGTTTTTTTTAAAAAAGGGGGGGGAATTTAAAAAAAGGGGGGTTTTAAAAGGGGAAAATTATTTTTTTTTTTCCGGGCCAAAAAGGGGTCTGTGCGATTTTTTTTGGGGTTTTTGTTGTTTTTTGTTTTGTTGTTTTTTGGGTTTTTTTTTGGGGTTCTGTTTACTAGCCCCGGAAAAAGGGGGGGGGTAGGGGAGAGGTGCGGTGGGGGGGGGGGGGGGGGGGGGGGGGACTGGAAGCAGAAAAAGGATGGGCCGGACCGTTCTTTTTCTTGCCCCTCGGATCAGTGTTGTCCTTCTTTTGTTTAAAACCCCCTTTTTTTCTTTTTTTCTTTTTTTTTTTTTTTTTTTTTTTTTTTTTTTTTTTGGTTTTGGGGGTTTTTTGGGGGATTTTCCCTGTCCTTTTTTTTTTCTGTTTGTCTGCCCCCTTTTGCCCCCTCCTCGTTCTGTTTGTAAAAGCAAAAAACAACAATGGGGGAAAAATGTTTGCTTTGAATGTATTTGTCTATTTTTTTCAGTTGGTCAGTTACAATGTTTGTAAATTTTTTTTCCTAAAAATGTTTACATGTATAAGCCCCCCAAAAAAGGAAAAGGGGAAGGGGGGGGGGGGGGGAAAAACCCCAAAATTGAAAAAAAGGGGAAATGAAAATTTCCCCCAAAAAACAAACACACACCCCAAAACCCCACAACCCACCCAACACACCACACACACAATACCCACACACCCAGAGCAAACACACACCACCCCCCACACACACACACCCACGCACACGCACGCACGCCGCAGGGGACGCGCGTACGCACTTACACAAAACCCCCTGAAACCCCGCACGCACACACACACAGACACACGACCCACACACACACACCCACACCCTTTTAAAAAAAGCCCGATCCCCAACCAAAAAACCCCCCCAAAAAATCGCACATAAAAACACAGAAGAAGGGGCCCCCCGCGCGCGGCGCGCGCGACACCCCAAAACCCCCACACCCCCCACACACCACAACACACCACGACCACCCACGCACCCCCGCTCCGCGCGCGCGGGGGGCCCCCCCGCCCGCACGCACGACACAACACATTCACACACCCCCAAAACCCACACCCCACGTACATACGCACGCCCCGCACACCCCCCAATGAAAAAAATGGCGAGAGGGGGGGGGAAAGGGGGGGTTTGGGGGACGGGAGGAGAGGAGTTGGAAGGGGGGGGAAAACCCAAAACAGACAAGACAGGAGACAGGGAGGGGGGGGAGGGCGAGGAGAGAGAGAGAGAGAGAGGAGAGGGAGAGAGAGAGCAGCCAGAAAGACAGGAGGGGGGGGGGAAAAGGAAAGGGGAGGGGGACGAGGAGAGAAAAAAAGGGAGGTAAGGAAGGAGGGAGAGGGGGGAGAGGAGACGGAGAAAAAAGGGGAGGAGAGGGGAGAGAGTAAAAGACGAGACAGGGGAGAGATATCTAGAAAAAAAAAGAAGAGAGGAAGACAGACAGCCCGAAAGCAGGCAAGGGGGAAACCCCCAAAAAAAGGCGGGACAGGGGAGAGTGGGGAAAAAAAAGGGGTGGGGGAGTGAGGGCGAGAGGGGGAGAAGAGAGAGGGGGGGGGGGAGTAGGTGGAGTGAGGGGGGGGCCCGTTCAACACTTTAAATCCCCCCGGATTTTCCCCCCCAAAAATTCCCCGGGCCCGGGAATTTTTGGACGGGGGGGGGGGGGGGGGGGGGGGAAGGGGGGGGGTTTAAACCCCCAAAAAGGAAATTACTCTAAAAACCCGCCTAAAAAACCTTGTATCGCCCATAAAAAAAAAATTCTATCCCCCGAGGGGGGGTTTTTTCCCCCCTGCCCAAACCCCCCCCCGGTTTTCTTTCCCCTTTCCCCCGTATTTTTTTTTAAAAAAACCCCCCTTTTTTTAACGGTTTTGTTTTTTTGTGCAAAAAGGGGCCCTTTAAAAAAATGGCTAAACGGCAACAATCCCGCGGGCGCAGAAAAAAAACAAAACAACAATACCCCCAAAAAAAGGAAAAAATTTTTGACTTTTAAAACACTTTACAGGACAAAAATTTTTTGATACGAGAGAGAGAAGGAGGAGAGGGGAGAGGGGGGAAAAAGAGAGGGGGAAAAAGAGAGAAGAAAGACAGCCAGACAGCCCGACGGAGCCAGGGGGGGAAAAAAAGGGAAAAAGACAGACAGACAGAGGGGGGGACCCCCCAGACCCCATAGGGGGGGTTGTGTGTGGGTGTGTGTGTGTGTGTGTGTGTGTGTGTGTGTGTGTGTTTGTGTGTGGGGGTTTTGTGTTGTGTTTGTTTTTTGTGTGTGTGTGTGTGTGTGTTTTTTGTGTGTGTTATGTGTGTGTGAAAGAGGGAAAGGGGGGGGGGTTTGGGAGATTTTTACTGTTGTGGGTTTTGTCGGTAAAAAAATTTTGTTTTTTGGGGGGGTTTTTTGTTTTTTCCCCTTCTTTTTTTGGGGTTTTTTTTTTTTTTTCATTTGTTGTGGTGGTGTGTGTGTGTGGTGGGTGTGGTGCGTGGTGGTGCGTGCGTGCGTGGTGCTGTGCGGCGTGGGTGTGTGTGTTTTGGGGGGTGTGTTGGGGCGCGCGCCCCGCGCGGGGGTGTTTTCTTTTATGTGTGTGTGTGTGGGGTGTGTGTGTGTTTGTAGGGTGTGTGTTTGTGTGTCGGGTAGGGGTGCGTAAATTATAGGTGTGTGTGTTTGTGGTGTGTTGTGGGTGTGTGTGTGTGTGTTTTTTGGTGGTGTGGTGTGTGTGTGTTTTTTTTCACTCCCCCCCCCCGTCCGTGTTTTTTAAAAACCCCTTTCAATTTTGCTTGCGTCTGGTGTCTTTTTTTGGGTGTTGTGTGTTTTGTATCACTCAATCGGGTGTCGGTTTATCTTTTGCGTCTGTCTTTTTTGTTCTTTTTTTGTACGGCGTCTTTTCCCCCTTTTCTCTCTCTCTCTTCTCTTCCCCCCTTTTTTTCCCCCTCCTCTTTTTTCTTCCCCCTCCCTCCCCTCTCTTTTTTTCTCTCTCCCCCCTCTCTTCTCTCTCGCTCGCTCGCTTTTCTTCCCCCCTTCCCTTTTTTTTCTTCTTTTCTCTCTCTGTGTCTTTCTCCCCCCTTGTTTTTTGCCCCCGACTCTTGTCTGTTTTTTACGCACACCCCCACCCCCCACACACAACAAAACGCGCGCGCGCGCAAGCAAGCCCAGGCAGGCAAAACAACCACACACACACCCCGACACATTTACACATGACCAGTCCCCCCCATTCGGGGCCCGGGAAGGGGCCCCTTTTCCCCCCTCGTGAAAAAGGGGGAAAAGGGGAAAAAAAAGGTTTTCCCTGTCACCCCCCTTATTGCTTTCAAATTGGTGCCAAAAAGGGGCCCGAAAAAAAAGACAGACGGACGGGGGACAGATTTGAAAACAGGGTTTTAAACCCCAAAGGGCAACAAAAATTTGCATCACAGCTGGGTTTTCCCCCTTTTTTGGGTCATAAAAGAAAATTTAAACCCAAAGTGAACCCCAAAAACCCAGCGGGGTTTTTTTTTGCCCCCCCTAAAAAAAACCTAAAAGATTTTAATTTTTAAACCCCAAAAGGGCCCCAACCCTTTTTAAAAAATTGAAAAAAGGGCGGGGCCCCTTAATAGACAAACCCCCTTTGCGGGGGAAAAAAAAACAAGCGCGGGCCCAAAACCAAAAAAAACTGCCCCTTTATGAAAAAGTTTTTGGAAAGTTTGGATTTAAAGGGGGGGGGGGGGGGGGGGTTTTTAAGTGGAGAAATTTTGGGGAAAATAAAATTTAAAAGGGAAAAAATGTTCCAGAAAAAAAAATCTTAAATAGCTCCCAAAAAGGGAAAAACCCAAAGCAACCCCTTTTTTAAGGCAGATTATTTGTATTGCCTGCCCCCGGGGCCCCTTTTGCGGTGGGTCGGAACTCATGGGAACGGCTGGTTGGTCTGCGCTCCTGGCGTAAAAAAGGGAAAAACCCCACGTCCTTTTAATACGGGGGGTTTCCCCCCAAGGGAAAAAAAAGAATCCAATAGCACCCCAAAGCACCCCCCCAAAAAAGGTAGTAAAAAAAACCCCCAAAAAAAATTTTTGGGGGGGGAAAAAAAAATTTTTGGGCTGAAAAATAAAAACTTTATGCAAATAGTATAAAATGTAGGGGCCCTCTTTCCCCCAACGCTTGAGGACCCCCCCAAAAGATGAAAGGGGAAAAAAAGACAAACACCTACTACTACTCTATTTTTCCCCCGGCTTTTTTTTCCCCCCCCCAAAAGTACGGGGCTCTGTTTTTTTCCCCCTACTACTATACTATCCTATTACTAGTGTAGTGCCCCCTACCCATCACCACTGGGGGTTTTCCCCCCATCACCCCCCACCACCATAAAAACCCCCACAAAAATTTTACAACTACTACTATAGCTGCTGCTGCTGCTGCTGCTGGCGCTGTGTCCCGGGCTGTGCTGTGCTAGGAAACCCCCCCACTGGGAAAGGGGACATTTCTTCTGTATAAAAAAACGGGCAGGACAAAAGCAGGGAAGTTAACGAAAAAAAAAGGGGGGGTGATCATGGGAACAAGAGGAGAGGGGGGAGGGAGGGGGGGGGGATTTTTGGGGGGGGGCCCCCGGGTGCTTTTTGGGTGGGGGGGGGGATTTTTTGAAGTAGGGGCGTTGTAAGTGGGTGGGGCATTTTTTGGGTGGGTTTTGGAGAGAGGGAAAAAAAGGGAAAAAGGAAAAAGGGGGGGGAAAAGGGAGAAGAGGGGGGGGGGAGGAGGAGGAGGGGAGGGGGGGGAAAAATTAGAGAGAGAGACAGAGAGCAGAAAAAAAACCCCCGAGACATGATAGACCCGAACAAAAAAGGGTTTTTAAAAGGCGTAAAAAAAAAAGGGCTCCCCCAAATTTTTTCCCCCTTAAAAAAAGGCGAGAAGGAAGGAAGGGACAAATGGGGAAAGCGGGGGGGGGGGGGGGCGGAGGGGGGAAAGGGGGAAAGGGGGGGGAGGGGGGGGGGGGGCAAAGCGAAGAAGAAAAAAAGGGGGGGGGCAAGGAAGAGGGAGAATAGGGGGGGCGGGGGGGGGGGGGGGGGGGGGAAAAAAACGTGCAGTGACTCAGGGGGCCCCCCAACCCCAGAAACAGTGCCCAAAAGAGGCCCCCCAGCGATAGAAAAAACCCAAAAAATATGGGGTGCATCAACGAAAAAAAAAAGCCCCCCCCCCAGAAGCAACTAAAGGAAAATTGGGTTTTTCTGGGGGGGCCCGGTGTAGGACGAAAATTTTTTTTCCCCGGGGAAACCGGGCCCCCAATGATGGGGGGGCAGGGCCCCCCCCGTCCCCCCCCCCCTTTGAGGGGCACCGCCCTTTTTTTTAAAAGGGGGGGGAGGGGGCCCGGGGGGGAAAAAACAGCATGTCTGGCCCCAAAAATGGCGGTGATCTTTTTCGTAAAAAAACCCGCCCGCTTTAGCTTTTGGGGAACCCCTCGAAAAAAAAAAATGATGCCCTGCGGAGTAAATGGAAAACCCCCAAAAATGGATGGGGGGAAAAAAAAAGCCGCCCCCGCAAAAACCCCCAAAAAAGAATATCACTACTTGTTCCCCCCCAGCACCCCCCCCACCGCCACGGGCCCCTTTCTCATCATCTCATCCTCATCGTCTAAACCCCCATCCCCCCCCCCAGAAAACACAAAACCAGGGCCCCCCCCTGCTGTCACCCCCCTAAAAACCCTCATAATCGCCATAAAAATCAAAAACCCTCATTTGGCACCCGTTCGTCATCATTCAAACCAACACCTTTTTCCATTTTTTTGTCGTCGTCGTCTTTTGTCGTATCATCATCCCCCTATCGTTTCGTCGTGTCGTCGTCGTCGTCGTCGTCCTAACAATTACTATCACCACCCCCAAAACCCCAAAAACCCCCCCCACCCCCGTCGTTGTTGCCCTTTGGGCGTTAATATAACCCCAAAAAGGCTTTTGGGGGGGAAAGGGGGGGAAAAAGTTGACGATGAAAAGGAAATCGTACATGAAGAAAGAAAAAAAAGAAAAAGGGGGAAAAAAAAAGAAGAAAGAAGAAGAAGAAGAAGAAAAAAAGAAGAGGAGGAGGGGGGAGGAAAAGGGGGGAGGGGAGGGGGGGGAGGAGGAGGGGGAGGAGAAGGAGGAGGAGAAGAAGAAGAAGAAGAAGAAAGAAAAAGAGGAGGAGGAGGAGGGGGAGGAGGGGGGGAAAGGGAAAAGGGGGAGGAGAAGAAGAAGAAAAAAGAGGAGGGGAAAAGGGGGAGGAGGGGAGGGGGGAGGAGAAGAAGAAGAAGGAAGAGAAAAACAACAAAAACCCAAAAACCCCAAAAAAAATACAAAACAACAACAAAAAAGGCCCCGGAAACCCCGAAGAAAAAAAAGACCAGAAGGACAAGAAGAAAAGGGGGGTGAAAAGTAAAAATTTGATGTTTTTGATGATGTGTGATGAAGATAAAATGTGAGGGGTGTGATGATGGGACGACGACGACGACGATGACGAGTAAAAAAAAACTAAAATTTTTTTTTTTCCATTAGGTCATCGTCCTTCAAAAAGGGGGAAACCAGACCAAAAAGCCAAACCCCAGCCAAAAAAGAAAAGGGAAAACATTCAAAATCCCCCCCCAGAAAAAAAACCCCGAGGGGGGCCCTGGCAGCTCAAAAAATACAGTAGGTGGCCCCCACCCCTTTGGGGGTTTTTAAAAACCAGTGGCATATTCCGTACATCAGAGGGAGGGTTTTTGGGGGACGAATGACTGTAGGAAAAAATCACACCCCAAATTTAAAAAAATTTTGCGCTCAGAAAGGAGCCCCAAAAGGGACCAAAATTGAAGTCAATTTCCCTGTTCAAAATTTTTTTTTTGTTATATTTTTAACCCCCCCCAAAACCCAAAAAAAAAAAACCACCTAAAATTTTTCTTGTCTGTATTATGCACAGTTTTCAGTGAAACCTGATAATACTCACCCAAAAACCCCGTGTTTCAAAAATAGAAATATGATGCGCGCACGTGTGTGTGTGTGTGTGTGTGTGTGTGTGTGTTTTTTGTGTGTGTGTGTGTGGGTGTTTGTGTGTGTGTGTGTAAAAAGGGGAAAGAGATAGAGAGAGAGAATCTATAATGAGGGAGAGGAGACAGAGACAGAGAGAAGGCCTGTGACAGAGAGACAGGGGCCAGGAAAAGGAAAAGACCAGAGAGAGGGGGAGGAGAGGAGAGAGGGGGGGGGCGGGGGGGGGGGGGGGGGGGGGGGGGGCCAAGGGAAAATTTTTCGATGATAAAAACCATGATTTTTCAAAAAAAACCCCCGTTCCCCATTTAAAAAGGGCAAAAAAAAAGGGGCCAAAAAGAAAAAAGGGGATGTTTTTTCCCCTGTTTGGCCACCCCCCCCTAAAAAAAGGGGTGCAAGAACAAAAAATGAAAAAAGTCCCAAAAAAAGGGGGACACAGATGTTTTTTTCCCCTTAAAAAGGGGAAAGAGAGGGAGAGGGAGAGGAGAGGAGGAGAGGAGAGGAGAGAGAGAAAGAGAGGAGAGAGAGAAGACAGCAAACGGACAGACGGGGGAAAAAAACCCAGACAGACAGGACAAAAGGGACAGAGAGAGAGACGACAGACGGGCAGGCGCCAGAGAGAGACAGAGGGAGAGAGAGGGGGGCCAGGGGGGACAGAGAGAGACGGGAGCCAAAAGGAGCCAGGGGGGACAGGGGCCCGACAGACAGACAGAGAGAGACCAGACAGAGGGACAGAGACCCAAAAAGGGGACAGCCAGAGAGAGGGGGGAGACAGGGGGGGAAAAAGAGCGGAGACAGACGGGACAAAACAGACAGAAAAAGGGGGGGAAAACAAAAAAAAGACGACAAAAAGGATATTAGTGGGGGACAAACGCTTTTTTTGCCCCCCCAAAACCCGCCCCGGGAAAGGGAAAATTTTTTCCCCATGTTCCCCTTTTTTTTTTTTCCCGTTTTTCCAGTATGCCCCGGAAAAAATTTATCCCCCCCTTTGTGCGGCCCCCAAAAGAATAACTTTTTTTTTTTTTTTAAAAAACTAGGCTTTGTCCTTTTTTTGGGGTTTTCCCTAGTTAGTGAAAATATTTTTTTTCCCCTTTCTGACATGAATTTCTTTAAGGGGGGCCCCGGTTTCTTCGTTTATTTTTGTGCGGGGGTTGTGTGTTAGTGTTAGTTGTGTTAGTGGTGTGTGTGTGGTGTGTGTTGGGTGTGGGGGGTTTTTGTGTTGTTGTGGGTGTGTGTGTGTGTGTGTGTGCGGGGGGGCGGGGGCCCGTGTGGGGTTTTTAGTGTGTAAGGTATCCCCCAGCTCGGTGGTGTGGTGTGTGTGTGTGTTTGTGTGTGTGGGGTGTGTGTGTGTGTGTGTGTTTGTGCGTGGGGGGTGTGTGTGTGTGGTGTGTGTGTGTGTGGGTGGCGTGCGTGTTTTGTGTGTGCGTGGTGTTGGGGGGGTGTGTGTGGTTTTGTGTGTGTGTGTGGGGGTTTTTTGGGGTGTCTGTGTGTTTTTTGTGGGGGGGTGTCGTGTGTGTTGTCAAAAAAAAGGAAGGGAGAAAAAAGGGGGGAGGGAGAGAGAGAGAGAGGACCGAGGGGACCGAGAGGAAGAGGGGGACGAGGAGGAGAGAAACGGGACAGACTACGGGGGGACGGAAAAACAGACGACGAAAGGACGCAAAAAAAAAAAACCCCCCGAAAAGGGGGGGGGAAAAAAAAACACAGAGAAAGAGGAGAGGGTGGTGGTAGAGAGGGAGGGGGGATAGAAAATTAAAGAAGAAAACCCCGTGATTTTTTTCCCGAAAACCCAAAAACCCCCCATTCGAAAGGAGGGGGGGAAGAGAGAGAGAGAGAGAGAAGGGGGAGAGAGAGAGAGAGAGAGAGTGCGGGAGTGAGTGAGAGGAGGGGGGCCCTTGAGGAGGGGGGACAGGCAGAGGGAGGGCCCGACAGACAGGCAGAAAAAATCAAGGAGAGGGGGGGAGGATAGCGAGACAGAAGGGGGGACAGAGAGAGGAGAGAAAAGACAGGAGAGAAAAGGGGGGGGAGACAGGGAAAAAAAAGGACAAGGGAGAGAGAGGGGGGGAGGGGAGAGTGAGGGGGAAGAGAGAGAGGAGGGAGAGAGGGGGGAGAGAAAGAGCAAAAAACCCCTTTTTGTACAAAAAAACGCGGGCTTTACGCCCCCACCATCAAAATTAGCCCCCAAAAGGATTTTTTTATCGTTTTTGGTTTTTTTTTTATTCCCCTTTCAAAAAAATGCTCAGGATTTTTTAAAAAACCCGCTTCGTCCGAAGCTTGACCAACAGAACTTTTTCCCTTTTTCTTTTTTAAAAAATAGGCTTGACTCCTTTTGGTTGAAAATCCCTAGATTAGTAGAAAACCCGTGTTTTTTTTTTCCTTTCCCCCTGAATTTCAAAAATGGTTTCTTTTTCCCTTTTTTATTATTGTCACGGTCGCTCCCCCGGACGGCCCTCCCCCCTTACCCACCCCTATCACCCCCCTAGGTCGAAACAAGCAAAAAAACCCCTTTTTTAAATCCGCACGTTCTTTATTTCACCCCCACTCCATGGCCCCCCCCCCCCGCCACCCAAAAACCCCTCCCCCCAAAATTTTTTAAAATTTCCCTTTGACCCCCCTTATCTACGATAATGCCCTGGAAGCCCCAAACCAACCTTTTCCCACCCCTTTTTGCGGTATATCACTGTGACCGGGGACGGGGGCGGGGGGCCCGCACCGTGGGGGACAAATTTGGGGCCCCCAAGGATTTCCCCAAAGGGATTTAAACCCCTTTTTAAAATATGCTACCACCCTTTTTTTTCCCCCGGGAAAAAAAACCCTTTTTTTTTTAAACCCCCGGGACCATATGCACTGCTCGCTGCGCCCAAAAAGGGGGAAAAAACCCCCACCCCCTACACTGTGTGGCCACTCCCCCCCAAAAAGGAGGCAGAAAAAAAAACCCCCCCTAACCCTCCCCCCCTTCGCCCCCCCCCTTTCCCCCCAAAAAAAGGGGAAAAAACCCCCCCGGGGGGGGAAAAGCTCCCCCCCTCGGCGTGCCCGGGGCCCAAAGGCTGCCCCCCCCGGAAAGGGGATCCCCCCCCGGCGCCCCCCGTGGTCCGGGGGCCCCGCCCCCCCACCGAAGATCCCCCCCGGGGGCGGCCCGTGGCTTCCCGCAGTCGGGTTCCCCCCCGGAAAAGGGCCCCCCCCCAAAGCAACCCAGGGGGCCCCCCTTCGAGGGGTCCGGGGTCGTGGACCCCTCTTTCTGAAGGCCCCCCGGACCCCAGGGGGGAAAAAAAAAAGGCCCCGGTGCAGGCCCCCCCCACAGGAGCCTAAACCGGGAGGGAAAACCCGGGTGCCGGAGAACCCGGGAAAAAACCCCGGGTACCCGGGGGGGCCCCCCAAAAAAGGCAGGGGCCCCTTGGGTGGCCCCCTTTCCCCCGGGAAACAGCAGGGGGGGAAAAAAGCGCCGCCCCCCCCCCGGCCCCCCCCGGCAGTAGACGGGGGTTTTGGGGGGGCCCAGCCCCCGGGGGAAAACCGGATACCTGCGACCCAACTGTAGGCCCTACTGTAATGTTGTACTATGAGAAAAAAAAGGGGACTGGGCCCCCTTGGGGTTTAAAAGCTTTAACCCCCTTTTTCCCCCCTTCCCCCTTTTACTTCCCATCGGGAGGGGGTTCCCCCCCTTAAATTTCGAAAAACACCCCCAAAAACCCATTCCCTTTTTTTGGGGGGTTATCCCCCCCATTTCCTGCCAATTAAAACAGCGGTAAAAACCGTTTTCCCCCCCTTTCCCCCCACCCGGGGGCAACTCCATATGAAAATTATGAATCCCCCCCAAATTTTCCGGGGAAAAAAAACCCCAATCTGAGCCCCCCAACACGGCTCCGGGGCCCCCCTTTGGAAATGCTATTTAAAACTAGGAATGGGCAATTTCACGGGGAAAAGGTTCCACATAATGATCGTAGCAATAACATCTCTGAAAAAAAAAAAATTTAAAAAAAATTTTTATCGGTTTTTGTTTTTCCGCTGTTAAAAAAAGAATGGCTCGCGCCACACTTTCCCCTTTCATTTTTACCCCCTTTTCATGGGAATTTTTTAAAACCCAAAAAATCAAAAAAAAAAATGAAAATTTTTTTGCCCCAAATTCCATCCCCCTCCTTCATATTTTCAGATTTTAAACCCCCCCGGGGTTTAAACCCCTTTTTTTTCCCCAAACCCCAAAAAAACAATATTACCCCCCCGACCTCATCCCCCTTTTTTCCCATTGGGGGGGTAACCCTCGTCTTAACTTTACCTTTCCCCTTTCCCCTATAAATTCTTTTAAAAAACCGTCTCCCCAAAACCCCCCGAATCTTTCTCCCCAAACCCCCTTCTGTACAAACACATACCAAAACCCCATGTGTGGGCCCCCCATTTGCTTTAAAAAAACTTTAACCAAATGGGGTCACTGTCCCTACCAAATGGTCGGCCCCCGATTTTTGTCCGCCCGAGACGGGCCCCCCGGGGGGGAACCCCCCTGAAACGAAAAAAAAACACAAAAAAAAATTGAAAGGGGTTTTTCCGTACCAGTATTAAAACCCCGCTACAAATTGGGGTTTGGGGCCTTTTTTAAAAAGTTAAAACCCAAACCCCCCCTGTGCAGGGGGCCCTTTTTAAAAGTTAATCCAAAAATTTTTTCCCAAAAACCCCCATTTACAATTGAAATTGAGCACAAACTCAAACCCCCCCATGATTCACGAGACACTCTGACCCCCTCATATTTTTAATTTCCCCAAAAAAACAACCCCCGTTTACCCTCTTATTAAACCCTGACATTACCCGAACTAACCCCCAAAAAAAAAAACTACTCAGTCCATCACCCCGGGTTTTTTAAAATTTTTTTGAACCCCTTGGGGGAGCCAAAACCCGAGGAAATCGAAAATCAGGAACCACTTGTACATTACTTACCCCAAAAAAAAAACCCCCAAAAGAGGTAAAAACCCCAAAACCCCGGCCCCCCTACAAATTTAATCCCGGAACCCCCCCAAAAACATACTAGACAACCCCCATACGCAACGAAAAAACCCCCCCCAACTAACCACAGGGACAAATACGTTTAAAAAAAATAAAAAAACCAAAACCCAAAAAAAAATCCCCAAAAGAAAAAGTCAAAACCCCCCGGGCATACCGACGATCAACCAACCCCCTTTTGGGAATGGTGACAGTGGTGCCCCAAAAAAGGGCGCCCCCAATCAGCAAGGGGGCCCAAAAGGGCCCCCAAAAACCCCCGAGGACCCCCCATAAAATTGACCCGGGGAAAAAACTCTTCCCAAAAACCCCCGGGGGTGCCCCCCACCTACAAAAGGGGGAGTCCACTCCGCCCCAACCCCCGGGGGAAGGAAGCTACCCCCCAAAAACCCTTTCCCCCCGGGGGGGGGAAAAAAAACGAAAAATATGCCACAAAAAAACGTTTTTGGGGGGGCAGTTATCCCCCCCCAGAGCTGCCCCGCCCCCCCCAAAAAACTAGTTGTTGCTCGTGCCAAAAAACGACAATTTTTTCCCCAAAATACGGCCCCTTTTTAAACCCAAAAAAAACCCATTTTCCCCCCCCCCTTCCCCCTTTTGGGTTGAACCCCAAAAAAAAAAAGGGTCCCCAATTTTGGGAAAAAAAAACCAAAACCCCCCCTTCCCCCCCATCCTCAATAAGTGAAGCTGGAAAAAAGAATACGGGGGGGCCTTTTCCCAGTTACCCAGCCCCCTCTTTTTTTCCCCCCCCGAGGGAAATTTAAAAAATCTAGCTACCCCCAAAAACCCCCAAAAAATTACGCGCGGCCACCCACCCCCCCAAACCCCAACACACAAAACACACACACACAACCACCCCACAAACCCCTTCCCGGGGGAACGCTTTTAAAAAATTTAACCCCCAATATCTTAAAACAGGGCCCCTTTTGTTTTTGTCCCCCAAACGGTTCCACCCCCTTCCCCAATTTTTAAAAATCGGGGGTTAAAAAAAACCCCCAAAAACTTTCCCCTGGGGTTTTTAAAACCCCCCCTCCCAAAAGCCCCCTAATTCTCTACCCCTTTTATTCTTTTATGTTACTTTTGTGCCCAAAACCCCCATCCCCCCAACTTTCCCCCTTTAAAAACATAAAAAACCCCAAAGGGTTTCAAAAAAACCCGGATAACTTGAAAAGACCAAAAAGCAGGAAAAAAATTTGGGGGGACCCCTTAAAGATTCCAAAAAAAATTTCCCTAACTGAGGGGGTCGATTAGAAAATTTTTGTGTAAACACGTGCCAAAAAAAACCCCCCCCTTTAGTAACACTTTTACCCCCTTCTTCCCAAAAAATAAAAAAAAATGCTAGTTTGAAAATTTTTAACCCCTTTAGAAAAAAGGGTTTAAAGGAACCCTAGGTTTCCTTCTTCTTCTTCTTCCCCCCTTTTTCTCCCCCTCTCTCTCTTCTCCCCCCTTTTTCTCTTTCTCTTCTTTTTTTTGGGAAATTTTTTTAAAAAATCTCCCCCACATTGTCATTTCCAGACGGGGGCCCCCCCCGGGGAAACTGGAAGGGGTTTTAGCTGCAGTGCCCACCTTGTGACCCCCCACTAGTACCTAGCCCCCCAGCAAATTTTTTGGTTTCGCCCCCCAAAAAAAAAAGCCCCCGTACCCCCCCAAATGCCGTTGCCAAGTTCCCTTTTTTAAATTGAGTCTTAGTTTTTTGTTTTAGGTTGGCGCCCCCTCTGTTTTTTTTGCAGGCTTTGCCCTTTGGGGGTTAAAACCCCCCATCTTAGTATCGCAAGGGCCCCCGGGTTTTGGGGGCCCCTTTAAAGGGGGGGAAAAATTTTTTATCTTTTCCCCTTTTCCCCCTTAAAGGGGGGGAAATGGACGCATGACTGGCAGTTTTACGAATGTCGCAGATGCCTGGCCAAAAGAAAAGGCGACCCCCAAAAAGCTTGGTTCGGGTGGTTCCCCAAGTGGGCCAGAATTTTGGGGGGGTCGTGGCCTAAACTTTAACCCCTGGTCCCCTTTTGCTGGGACGCAGATTGATTTTTTTGTCCTTTTGGGGGGAAAAAACCCGGGCCCTAACCAAAAATTTTCCCAGGTATCGATCTTTTTCCAAAAAAGGTGTGGAAGCGCGTTGTTAAGCACTGGCCCTTTTTTCAGGGGGTTTTTGGTCCCCCTCCATTAAAAAAGGGGGAGAGGTGCGAAAAAATTCCCCCAGGGCAGTGGTCAGGGGTTTTTTTGGGCCCCCCGGGGGTTTGGGGGTGGGGATGCCCCCCAACGGGGTTGGTTACAGCCAGTGAAAACCCCCATTCCCAAATTTTTTGGCGAAATTTGATGGATTTGCCCCCGGGATTATGACCCCCCCCCAAAAATTTCCCCCCCCCCCCGAATGGGATTTAAATTATAAGCCAGGGAAAAGGGCCTCACCCCGGGGGCAAAAAAAAAACTAAGGGATGTTCTTGTGTCGATTTTTTGGTTTTTCCCACTTGGGGGCCCCCCCGGGGGGTGGCCCGAGGGGAAAACCCCGGGGAGACCGTAATTTCCCCTTTTTTTAAGGGGGGGGTGACCCCCCTCAGGCCTGGGCGAACAAAAAAAGGGGCTATCGAGCTTGGGGTACCAAAACCCCCCAAAAACCCCCAAACCCCCAAAGGGGCTAGGGTTTCCCAAAAATGGGTGGGTTTTGCCTTTTAAAAAAATAAGGTTTGAAAAAAGGCCCTTTTATTCCCCCTTTTGTGTTTTTGTGACCCCCCTTTTTGGGGGGTTTGTGGGGGTTTTGGGTCTAGTTTGCCCCCCTTTTTTCCCGGGGTTTGGGGGGTTTAAAATGTTGGTTTCCCCCTTTTCCCCAAAACCTTTTTGGTTAAAAAAGGGTTTTTTCCCTTGGGAAGGGGTTTTCCCCAAATTTTGGGGATGTTTGATAAAATTTTTGACTCTGGAGAAATAGTGAAAAAAAATTTTTTTTGGCCCCGAGAATTTTTGTTTGCACTTTAACTTCCCCCTGTGCCCCCGGGGGAAAAACCCCCCCTTTTTTTCCCCCTTGGGGGGAAAAAATAGCAGCGTCTTTGTGCCCCAAAAATTTTTCGGTGGGGCCCCAGAAATTTTGTAAATTTTGGTTAACCGGGCCCCCCTTTTTCTGATCCTAGTGAAAAAAACCGCATTGGGGCCCCCCTTTTCCCCTTTCCCCCTTTGGGAGAGGCCTCCGGGGGTGGGGTGAGGTTTTGTAGGGGGAAAATCTGGGCTACACGTAAAGGGCGATAAAAAGGTCCACGTCGGGTTTTCCCCCCGGCCCCAAAAAGGGGGAGTGTTGTTTCCCCCCCAATTTTAATTTTTATGGCGTTATTTTAAAAGGCCCCGTTTTTGTAGTTTTTGTCTCGTCTTTGTCTAACCCCGGGTTCCCCCTTTTTTTTTTTGGGCCCCAACTGGGTTTCCCCTGCTTGGTTTTTTCCCCTTAAAAATTCCCCTTTTCTTTTCTTTTTGCAGTTCAGTTACTTTTGGGGGTTTTTTTCCCCTTTTGTTTTTGTTTACTCTTTTTTCCCCCTTTTTCCTAGGACCCTTTTTCCTTTTAAAAACCTTTTTTCTTTAACCTTCTTTTCCTCCGATTTTTCAAAAAAATTTGCCCCCTTTTTATCGCTTTCCCCCTTTTTTTTCCTTGCGGGCCCCCTCTAGCTTTGTGCCGTTTTTCCCCCTTTTATTTTTTCGTTTCCCCCCTTTTTTCCCCCCTTGTTTCTTTGTTTTTTTAGCCCCCTTTCCCCAGCAGTTTTTCTTTTCCCTTTTTGTCCTTTTTTCCCCCCGGAGTCCAATTTGCTTTTCCGTTTCTCCCCCAAATTCCCCTACTGGACTGTGACAAAATTGGCGGGGGTTTCCCCGCTAAAACATCGCCCCCCCCAATTTGGGGGAACTTTCCCAAAACCCCCCCCCCGTTCTTGGCCCCCCCCGCCCCCCGGGATCCCCCCTTTTGGTTTTTGGGACCCGGGGTTTTTGGGGCCCCGGGCCCCCCCCCATCGGGGTCGTAAGCGGATGGGTGGGTGTGTTTAGAATGGGTCCCCCTTTCCCCCACAGAATGAAAAGGACGTGCGATCGGGGGGAATGGGGTTCCTGATTTCCCCCCTAGCCCTGAAAAAATTTTAGAAAAAATACCCAATATCTCGTCCCCCCCCAAGAAAACCCCCCCAAAAGTGTACCTTTTAAAACCCCCCCAAAAGGGGCCCCAACCCCCTAAAAAATTTAATGCAGGGGTTTTTCCCCGGCCCCGAACCAGGGACCCCCCTGTGCCCCTGCCCCCGTGAAGCGCCCCCGTTCCCCAAAGGAAAAAGGGGAATTTTTGGGGGGCCCCCACGTACAGTGAAATTTTAAGAAGCCCGGTGCCTCACAGTTTCCCCTTTCCCAAAAATGCGCCCCCGTTTTCCCCCCACACGGGGCCCCGGGTTCCCTCCCCAAAACCCCGGGGAACCGAGCCCACGCGTGCACAGCCCGGGGCCCCGGGAAAATTCCCCACTCATGGGGTTACCTATGAAAAGGGAAAAAAAAAACCCCGGTCCCCCGGATCCTCCTGTAAGGTGTAATCCACCCCTTTTCCCAAAACACAAAAGTTTTTTGACCTTTCCCCTTTTTCCCCCACGGGGCGAACCCTTCCCCAAAACCCCCCGTGCCCAAAGGGCCAAAAAAACCCCCCCGAAAAAAAAGGGGGAAAAAGTAATTTCCAAGGTAAGGGACGTCACCCCAAAACCCCCTTAATTTAAAACTTTTACCCCCGGAAAAACACCCCCCCCCCCCCCAGAAAACCCACCCCCAACCCCCCCTTTGGTCCCCCATCCCCCCAAAAATGTCCCCGGTTTTGCTCCCCCGGCCCCGGCCCCACCATTCCCCCCTATCACCACTTCAGCCCAAAAACGCATCCCCATTTTTTAAAAACCCCCCCTTTTTTAAATTTTTAACACACCCCTGGGCCACCCCACCCCAAAACCCAAAAACCCCAAAAAAATTTTCCCCTGACACCCTATTTCCCCAAACCCGGAAGCCCTTTAAAACCAAAACCCAAACCCCCTTTTTCGGTAAAAACACTGGGGCCGGGGCCCCCCCCCAAACCCCCCCATGGGGGGCAAATACTAGGGAAAAGGGAAATTTTCCCCAAAAGGGGTTTTTAAAAACCTTTTAAAAACGCTACCCCCCCCTTTTCCCCCGGGGCCCCCTTTTTTTAACCCGGGACCCTCGCAGGGGTCGCTGGCCCCAAAGGGGGGCCCAAAAGAGCCCCCCCCTTGGGATCCCCCCCCCAAAAGGGGCGTCAAACCCCCTTTTAACCCCTTTTCCCAAAGAAACCCCTTTTCCCCCCAAAAGGGGGGAAAAACCCCCCCCCGGGGGGCCCCCGCCCCGGCGTTTTACGGGGCCCCCCCACAGGCTAAAAACCCCCGGGAAGGGGCCCCGCCCCCCCGGGGTGCCCTTTTGGGTTCCGGGGGCCCCCAACCCCCAAGGGGCTCTGCCCCCGGGTGCCGGGTTTCCCCCGTTGTCCTCCCGCGAGGGGGGCCCCCCCAAAAGAAAACCCCACCCCCCGACGGGCCGGGGTGTAGGACACCTCCCCTTAAAAGGCCCCCGGGCCCCAAGGGGGGGGAAAAAAGGCCCGGGGGCCGTCTTACAAGGGGGAAAAAGGGCCCCCGGGGAAAACCCGGGGAGAAATCCCGGAAGACCCCCGGTAGGGAGGGGCGCCCCCCAAAAGGGGCGGCCTGGGGGGTTTTTTCCCCCGGGAAAAAAGGGGCCCGGAAAAAACGCCGTCACCTGGGCCCGCGGCATTTTGCTGGGGGGGGTCGGCCCCCCCTTTGGGGGGAACGGTACCTGGAACAATGTGGGGGCCCCAAAAAATTTTTCTAATCCCCGAGCTAAAGGCCTAGGAAAATTTTTTTTTAAAACTCCCCTTTGTATTTCCCCCTCGGGCATGAGGGGTCCCCCTTTAATTTCGAAAAACCCCCCCAAAAAAACCCCCAATTTTGGGGTTTTTCCGGGGCCCTTTTTTTCCCCAAAAACCCCTTCCCCCCCCGGGAAAAACCCGTTTCTCCGAGCCCCCCCCCCAACTACATGGGGGAAAAATTTTTTTAACCAATTTCTCGGAAAAAAAAAAACCCCCTTTGGGGTTTCCCCCAAACGGACTCCAGGGGCCCCCTTTGGCCTGTAGAAAACTTGGAAATGGGCTTTTTTACAAGGAAATTTTCCTTTTCAGTCAAAAACATCTCTGAAAAAAAATTTTTCCCTTTTATCGGTTTTACAGTTCCAGCTTTTTTTCCCCGGAACGGTCGACCCCCTTTCCCTTTTCCCCCTTTGCCCTGTAAAATTTTAACCCAAAATCCAAAACCCGTTTTGGGTCCCCAAAAATTTTTCCTAGAAATTCCCACTTTGTGAAAGGGGTTTTAAATTTTTTTATCCCCAAAACAAACACTTTTACTTTTTCCTGCTGCCCTCCCCTTTTTTTTCCCCCAACGTGCCCCCCTCGCCCCAAAAAAAAACCCTTTCTTTTTCCGACTACAAAATAAAAGGGACTGTCCCCCCCCAAAACCGGGCCCCTTTTTCCCCCAAACCCCCTTTTTTTTTAAAAAACCATTTTTTCCCCCCCGTGTGCGATTTTTGTTTTTAAAAAATTCTCCCTTGGATCCTTTGACCTTTTTGGGAGTCCAGATACAGCCCCCAGGGCCCCCCCCCCGGGGGGGCCCGATGTAAGAAATGAAAAACACCAAAAAAAAATTGGGGGTTTAAAAACCCTTCCCAAAAAACCCCCCCCCCCAAAAATTGGTTGGTTTTAACAGAAAACCCCTTCCCCAAAGTTGCGGGTTTAATTTGGGGAAACGTTAAAAAAATTTTTAACGATCTCCCTTTTTTACCCCCTTGAAATTTACCCCCCTCTCCCCCCCCCTTTTGGGTTCACGCGCCAAAAGAAGCTCTTTTTAAAAAACCCCCCTGCCCCTATAACCCCTTTTTGCCCAAAAGGGAAAAAACCCCTAAAATCCCCCCCCCCATATTCCCCTCACTGCCTTTTAGGGGGCCTTAAATTTTAAACCCCTTTTTAGCAAAATTTTGGGAAAATGGGGGAAAAGGGCCCCCCTAAAAAATTTTTTTAAAAAAAATATGGGGGGTACCCCCCAAAACCCGGTTCTAAAAATTTCCCCAACCCCCGGGAAACCCCCCGAAACCTCCCCCTCCCCAAACCCGGTTTCGAACGAACACCATAAAAAAAAGAAAAATGAGAAATCCCCCCTTAAAAATCGCCATTAAAAGAAACCCCAAACGAATCCCCAAAACAAAAAAACCCCAACCCGGTCCCCAAAACCCGGGACATAAGAGGGTTTTAACCCCCGTTTCCCAAATGGTAAAATGGCTCCCCAAAAGGAGGGGAACCCCATCGAAGGGGGCCAAAAGGGGGCCCCAAACCCCAGGGCCTGGCCCCCCCAAGACCCGGGGGCCCTTTCCCCCAAACTAGGCGTCCCCAAAAACCAAAAAAGGGTCGTCCCCGAGAAAAAGGGACAAAGTGAAGCTCCCCAAAAGATTCCCCCCCGGTGGGAAAAAAGGGAAAAAATCTCTCCCCCCAAAAAACCCTTTTTGGGGAGAGCATTTTACCCTCCGCAGGCTGACACTTTTCCCAAAGGGGGCAGTTGTTGCTCGTGCAAACAAAGGGGCCCTTTCCCCCCAAAAAAAACCCCAAAAATTGCCCAAAACCCCAAACCCGCCAAAACCTTTCCCCCCTTTCTGGTGTAAAAACCCAAAATAAAAAGGGTAAAAATTTGGGAAAAGAAACCAACCCCCCCTTCCTTTCCCCCTCCCTAAATTTTAAATGAAAAAGGGAAAAAGAAAAAAGGGGTTTTTCTTTTCCCCCCCCCCTATGGGCCCCCTTTTTCTACCAAACCCCCGAGGAACTTAACCTAATTTAAAAACCCCCAAACCCCCCAACCCCCTAGCGCTAAACACCAAAAACAAAACCCCCCACAAACACAAACACCACACACAACAAACACCAACCCCCCAAAAAGCCTACGGCACCGCTCTTTTATTTTGGGAAAACCCAATCTTAAAAACAGGGGGCTATGATTTAGAAAACCCCGATCGGTAAAAACCCCCCTGCCTAATTTTTAAACCCCAGGTTAAAACCCCAAAAAAACTTCTCACTCGATCGGCGTTTTTAACACCCCCCCAACCCCATGAACCCAATTCTTATCCTCATTTTTTTCCCCCTGTTTTTTTTATTTTCCCAAAAAAATTCCACCCCAAAAAAAACCCCAAAACCCTTTTAAAAATTTTAAAAACCCCCAGTTACAAAAATAAAACCCCGGACTAACTCTCCTCACCGCCCCTTAACGCGGGCCCCTTTTGGGCACCCCTTTAAAAACGCTCCAAATAAATTCCATAAGGGGGGGGGCTCTAAATTTTCCCCAAAAGGGTGTGTAACACGTCCCCCCCAAAAACCCCCCCCTTCCGTAAACTTTGCTTCGCCATTCTCTCCCCCAAAAAAATAAACATGCATAGCTTCGAAATGCCCCCCCCCTTTAAAAAAGGGGGAAGGGGAAACCCCCCAGGTTTCCTCTCTTTCTTCTTTTCTCTCTCTCTCTCTCTCTCTCTCTCTCTTTTTTCTTTTTTCTCAGTAAATTTGATAAAAAAGTTTTTCCGCCAAAAAGTCACTTCCGACATGCCTGCACCTTTTAAAATGGAAGCTGTGCTGCAGGGGGCCCCCCTTGTGATCCCCCCACTGGGATTGGGCCCCCAAACTAACTTTTTTGGGTTTTTGCCGTCAAGAAAAAAACCCCCTTTCCCTTTCGTTTTCCGTTCCCCAAAATTTTTTCCCAAAAAATTTTCGTTTTAGTTTTTTTCCCCTTGGTTGAAAAAGCTCTGTAGCTGTGCAGAGCTTTTCCCCTTGGGGGTTTAAACCCCCCCGATCTCTCTTTTGGGGGATGGGGGAAACCCTTTGGGATCCTTAAAAGGGGGAACCCCTTGAACTCTTCCCTTACCCAAATGTACGCTGACACGGGACGCAAAAAGGCAAGCCCGGGGCAAAAAACACCCCTGCATGCCTGGCCAATAGAAATGGCGACCAATTTCCCCCTTTTGGGGTTTGGGTGGTACCAAAAGGGAAAACCCTGGGTTACGTCGTGGGCCCAGCTTCCTCACCGTGGCCCCCTTTGTTCGGGGGGCAAAAATCGACTCGCTACGCCCTTTTGGGACCCTAAACCCCCCGGCCCCGTACCCCCGATTTCCGAGGTACTCGATTTTTTCCCAAAAATTGGTGGGGGAAAGGGGTCCCTGCTTACCCGCCCCCCGGGGGCCCCCAGGGTTTTTTCCCCGGGCCTGCAACAAATTAATGCAGGGTAAAAGGTGTTCAAAAAAGCTTTTCGACGGGGAGTGGTACGGTTTTTGTGCCCCCGGTCTCGGCGCTTTTTGCACCCCCCAAAACCCAAACCCCCGGGGCGCGAAACAGGCACAGGTCCCCCCCCGGGTTTCCCATCTTTTTCCCCAAGTTTCGATCGGGGTTTCCCCGGGACAGGGTTTTTTTTCCAAAAAACCCCCCAATTCCCCGCGATAAAAAGGGGCCCCCTTTAAACCCCTTTTACCCCCCGGGGAACACAGACCCCCCCCGGAAATTTTAGCCCCCCACTACTGGGGGGGCTGTTTCCGTGAAGATTGCCGGTCTAACCACTTGGCCACTACGGTGGCCCCGGGACCGGGGGCCCCAAACCCCTTGGGGGGGGGGCCTTTAAACCCTTTTACAATGCCCGCAGGTCGTGGGGGGGTCCCCCCGATGGGCGCCCCAAAATTTGGGGCTCTCGGCTTGGGGTGGTAAAAAATAAAAAGCCCCAAAAGAAGGGGGGCCCCGGGGGTTTCCCCAGCGAAGTGGGGGTTTCGCTTTGGGGAAACCCCCCCCTTTTTGGTCGATCTGGGGCCCCTTTGATCCCCCTTTTTAGTGCTGCAGTGCACCATCCCCTTTTTTGGGGTCTCTTTTTGGGGGGGTGGCCCCTTTCCGTTTCGGCCTTTTCCCCCCTTTTTTCGGGTTTTAATTTTTCGGTCTTGCCTCACCTTCTCCCCCCAAAAATTTTTTTCTTGCTAGAACAGTAGCTTCCGTTGCCCGTTGTTCCACAGTTTTCGGGGATGTCTTCCGACCTCAAATTTTTAATTGGGAAAAAGTGATAAAAGTTCTTGGAAAAAGCAGGGTCCCCTTTTTTTCCTCTGCCACATCCTCCTTTTCCCCCGCTGCAAACCCCCGGGGGGAAAAACCCCCCCTTCATCCCCTTCCCCAACGGCCCCAAAAATTTTACAGCGTCCCCTTTTATGCTCCCCCAAAAAATTTTTGGTGGCCCCCGCATCTAGCCCCCGGGGGTCTTAAAAAGGGGGCCCTTTTTTTGTCATAGTCGCCTAATCATCCGCCCCTTTTTAACCCCCCCACCCCTTTTTTTGTTTCCCCCCCGGGGACATAGAGTGTGGGCCATGAGGTTTGCTCCACTTTTCACTTTTTGGGCCCCCCCCGCTCAAATTTTGGGGGGTGAAAGCGTCCACGTCCCCGTTCTCTCCCAAAAGGGGAAGGTGGAGGGTTCGTTTCCTCCACCAAAAAAAGGCCCCCCTTTTTCCCCCGCGTGCTTCATCTAAGGCCTGTCTTTTGTAGGGTTGCTCTCGCTCTCTTGCCTCAATCGGGGGCATCCCTTGTCTTTGAGAACTAAATCGGCTTGCCGTGTTGGCTTCTTTTCCCTTTTGCCCTTTTTTTCCCAAACTTTTTCCCCCGCGTTCCAGTTTTTTTTGTTGGCTGCTTTCTCATCTTCGATCTTCTTTTTCTTTTTTTTAGTTCCCTTGCCTTGCAGCTTTCTCCCCCTTTTCCCCTTTTCTTTTTAACCCCTTTCCCCTTTTTCCCCTTCGAAAATTTTTTTTGCTTTTTTTTTAGCTCCCCGGGGTTTTCAGCTTTCCCTCTTCTTTTTCCTCTGCTGCATTTTGCCCTTGCTTTGGGGGTTTCTCCTCCCCTTAAAACCCTTTTGGGGGTTTAAAACCTTCTTTCCTCTTCGTCTTCTTCTGTTCATTTTTTGCTCCCTCTGTAGCAGCTTTCTCCTTTCATCCCTCCTCTTCTGCCTACTTTCTCCCCCATCCGGGCTTTTCCAAAATTTTCTTCTCTCGGGCTTTCTCCCCCCATTTCGTACTTTTTTCTGTGGGAACTTTTGGGGGGTCTCCCCCCCTAAACCCCCCCCCGCTTTTCCCAAAATTTGGGGGAAATTTGCCTAAAAACCCCCCCCCCGGGGCCGGGGGCCCCCCTCCGGTCCCTTTAAAACCCTTTTTTTTGGTATCGCCGGTTGGGGGGCCCCCGGGGTCCCTGACCCCCATTGGGGGGGGTTTTTTTCGGTGGTGGGTGGGGGTTTTTTTTGTGGGTTTTTACCACAGAACTAGCAAAGGACGGGCGATCTGAGCGCCCCAAGGGGGGGTTTCCGGGTCGCCCCCGCCCCGGGGAAAAAAAATCCGATAAGGGGAAAAAAAATTTTTTAAAGGGGCGCACCAGGGAAAAAAATCCCCCCCCCCTTGGGGTACCCATTTTTTATTCCCCCAAGGGTTTTCCCAAATTTTTAATTTCCCCCCTTGGGACGGGGGGGCAGGACCCGAACCCGGGCCCCGGGGGCCCCCCCCCTGGGGAGGGGCCCACGTTTACCCGGCACCGGCCCCCACCGGGGGGCCGCCCCCCCCGGTCAGTGCACTTGACCCCCCCAAATCCAGGTTTCATCACAGAAACCCCATGCCAAAAACTGCGCCCCCCCGGTTCCCACACACCCCCCAACCCCCGGGTTACTTGCCCTTTTAAAAACCCCAAAGGGTATCCGGCACCCCCCGGGGCCAGTCAGGGGGGTACCAAAAATACTCTCACTGGGGGGGGTTTTTATATTTAAGGGACACAAAAGAAAACCCCCTACCCTCCCCCACCCCCCCCTACCCCTGTCGGTTGAAAAAATCCACTTTTTCCCAAAAACCCCCCCAAAAATTTTTTTGGGCCATTCCTTTCCCCCCCACCGGGAGCGCCCCCCCCTTCACCCCCAAAAAACGTGCCCCTTTTTACTGCCAAAAGAAAACCCCCCCCGGGGAAAAAACCGGGGGCACTAGCCATTTCCCCCCGGTACTGGTACGCTCACCCCAACCCGCACTTACATTTCACACAACGTACCCCGGGGCAAAACCCCCCCCCTTTCCCCCTCCTGAAAAATATCACCCTCCCCCAAAACCCCTTTTGGGGCCCCTTTTTCCCCCAAAAATGTCACGGCGTAAGCCGGACGGCCCTCCCCCCCTTTTCCCCCCCCCATCCACACTGGTCACCCCAACCCCAGCACACAAAAACCCTTTTTACAAATCACGCCCGCTTTTTTATTTCCCACACCCATGGCCCCCCATCCGCACCTCCCCCAAAATGCACAAAAAAAATTTTAAAAATTTGGTCCCCTTCCCCCACTCCCGAAAAAAAACCCCGGGGACCCAAACCCAAAAACCAAAAAACCAAAACCGTTGCGGTATTCATTTTGGGGCCCCGGGGGGAAAAGCGATACCCCCCACACAGGTGACAAAACCCCCGGGGCAAGGATTTTAAAAAGGGGCCTAATTCTTAACTACTGCTACCACCCCCCCTTCCCCCGGGGGGCACCCCCTTTTTTTTTTTAAAACCCCGGGCCACTACCGCACTGATCGCTGCGTCCTAAGGGAGGCAAGCCGTACCCCCCCTGTGCTGGCCACTACGTCCTAAAGGAGGGGGTAGTTTTAAACCCCCCCCCCTTTCCTAAAAATAAAACCCCCTTTTCCCCCCAAAAATGGGACAACCCATCCCGGCCCCCGGAAAATCCAGTCCCCGGGGGTTTTTACGTGGCCCCCCCCCGGGGAAAAAACCCCCGGGGAAAAACTGCACCCGGGGTGACCCCCGGGTCCCCCGCGGGCCGCACCCTCCCCCCCGATCTGCACCCCCCGGGGGGGACCGTGGCTTTCCCCCCGTCGACTCCTCCCCGCGATGGGCACGCCCCCCCAAAAAAAAAACACCAGGGGGGGCCCCCTCGGAGGGTCCCCGGGGGGGGGGAGGACACCCCCCTTGAAGGCCCCCCGGGAAACCCAAAGGGGGAAAAAAGGCCTGGTGCAGCGCCTCCCCAGGGGGGGGGCCCCCAACCCCGGGGCCCCCGGGGAACCCCCCGCCGGAGCCCCCCCGGGAAAAAACACCGGTTTGCCCCGGGGGGGAGCTGCCCCCCCGAAGGAGCCGGCCCCCGGGGGTCTCCCTTTTTCCCCGGGAAAAAACAGGCCCCCGGAAAGGCCCTCACCCCCGGGGCCGGGGCCCCCCGGCAGTTTGGGGGGGGCCCCGGGGGGCTTTTGGGCCCGCCCCAAAGGGGGGGGCCCCCCGGGGTACCCCGCTGACCAACTGTTTTTCCACTCTGTAATGTTGCTACTACCTGGTATCAAGGCCATAGGCTACTTGGTAAACTTTAAAATCTTTCCCCCCCCCCTTGCCCCCTTCCCCCCCGGGCATGGGGGGTGACCCCCAATTTTGAAACATCCCCCAACCCCCTTTCCCCCCTTTGGGGGGTTTTTAGACCCCTTTTCCCGCCAACCCTTAAACAGCGGGTTTTAAAACCCGGGGGTTTTCCCCCGCCCCCCACCCCAATACATATGGAAAAATGAATCACCCCAATTCTCGGAGAAAAAAACCCCAAACCCCCGCGATCCAACACGGACTCCACGGGGGGCCCCTTTTTAAATCTACGAATTAGGGGAAAAAAGGGAAAATTTTTTAGGAAAAAAATTTCCAAAAAAGATCCGTAGCAAAACAAAATCTTGAAAAAAAAAACTTATCAATTTTCATCGGGGGTTTTTTGTTTTTCCCCTGTTCACACAAGGGGGAAACGGTCGCCGCCCCCTCTTACATTATTACCCCCCTTTTTTTGTCAAATTTTTAAAATTATCAAAAAACCATGAATTTTTTTTTTTCGCCAAAAATTTTCCATCCAGCACCTCCCCCCCCATTTTTGATAACCCAGTGGTTAATCCCCTTTTTTTGCAACCAACCCCCTTTACAATATTATGTGGGGAAAAATCCCCCTTTTTCTATGATGCTAAGCCCCCCGTCTTAAACTTTACCTTTCCCTTTTTTTGACTTTCTAAAATTTAATGGATGTCTCCCCCCCCTAAGACCCTTTTCTCCAAAACCCCCTTTTTCCAAAAAATACATTTTCCCCCCGTTGAAAAATCATTTGCTTTAAAAAAAAATTCTAACCTTTTGGTCCTTTCCTGTCCAAATTTTTGTACGTACAGGGTCAGTCCGGGAGAGCAGACACCCGCCCTCGGAAACCCCGGCCGTAACGAAAAAAAAAAAGACACAAAATTTTAAAAAGAATTGGGGTTTTTACCGTACCCCCCTTAAACCACTGACTACCCAAAAAGGCCCGGCCCCTTTTTTTCCAGTTAACCCCCTTCCAAAAATGTGCCGGGCCCCTCTGAAAAACGTTAATAATTTCAACGAACCCCCCCCATTTCAATTGAAATTGAGCCCAATTTATCCAAAAAACCCCCCCATGATTCCCGGGAGAACTTTTAACCCCCTTATTTGATCCAACCCCAAAAAAAACCTCGTACTTTCCCCCTTTTTGAAAACCCCCACCTTTTTTGAACTAACCAAAAAAAAAAATTACATTTTTTTTTTCCCTCCAAAAACATTTATTGAACCCCCCTTGTTACCCCAAAAAATCCTGAGGAAATCCGGGGAAAAAAAGGAAAAACCCCCAAGTACAATTTTTTTAAAAAAAAATACCCCCAAAGAGGTAACACCAACCCCAAACCCCGGGGATACAAATTTAAAAGGGAAAACCCGGGCCCAAAAAAACCCAAAAAAACAAAACCCTATACGCAACGAAAAACCCCTAAACGCCAAAAAGAAAAAAACCCGTTCAACTGCCATTAAAAGAAACACCAAAAAAATCCCAAAACCCCAAAGAATAACAGATCCCCAAAACCCGGCCCTACCGACATCAACCACACCCTTTTTGCAAGGTGACAGTGGCTCCCCCAAAGGACGCCCCCCACTCCGCACAGGAAAAGGGGCCCCAAAACCCCACGAGGCCCCGGCCAAAATATCCCCAAAATACTCTTAAAAAAATACCGGCGTCCCCCCGCACCTAAAAGGGGGGTACGTCCACTCCGAAAAAACCCCCGGGCCCCAAGTGAAGTACCCAACGATTCCCCCCGATGGGGAATTTTAAGCGAACTTATCCCCCCACAAAACAACGTTGGTAAGCAGTGTATCCCTCGCAGAGCTGCCCCCCCGGGGCCAAAAGGTTTTGTTGTTGCTCTTTTCAAAAAACCCCAAAAATTTTTCCAAAAACCCCTCACAAAATTTTACAAACCAAACAGCCGATATCCTCCCCCCCTTTTGGGGGTAAAACCCCCCCAAAAAAAGGGGAAACCCCAAAGGGGGAAAAAAAAACCCAAACCCCCCTTCCATTCCCCCCCCCCCAAATTTTGTGGGGGGCTGGAATGAAAAATCTGTATGTCCTATTTCCCCCCCCCTTTCCTAGCCTAATCTTTTACAAAACCCCGGGGGAATTTTAAAAAAACTTAGAAAACCCCAAAACCCCCCCCTAAAAATACGCGCGACCCCCTCAACACAAAACCCCCACACACACCACACACACACAACCAAAAAACCCCACACACACGCTAGGGGGACCGTCTCTTCTTGAACCCCACTACTTTTTAAAAACCTGGACAATTTTTTTTGAAACCCCCCGAATCGGTGCAATTTTTTGTGCAAAAATTTTTGGGGTTACCCCTTGGCGTGTTGGGGAAGTTTATGTGGCTAGTGTGTGTGTGTGTGTGGTGGGTGGGGTTTTTGTGTGTGTGTGGTGGGGTTTGTTTGTGTGTGAGTGGTGTGTGGGTGTGTGTGTGAGGGGGTTTTTTGTGTGTGTGGGGTGTGGGTGTGTGTGTGTGAAAGTTTGTGCCGCTCAAATGGGGAAAAAGGGGTGGGGGGTGTGTGTGTGCTGTGTGTGGGGTTTTGTTTTGTGTGTGGGTGAGGAGAAAAGAGAGAGGGAAAAAGGGGGGGCCGACAGGAAGAGAGGGGGGGGGGGCCGGAAAGAGCGCGGGGGGCGCGCGCGCGCGCGCGCTGAGAGGGAGAGAGACGGAGGAGAGAGAGCGGGGGGGCCCTACGCGATTGGGGTTTTGCGTATGTGTGTATGTAATTTTAGTGTGTGTTTGTCTGTCTGTGGGGTGTCTGTTTGAAATTTTCGCAGCGCATGTGTTCATAAAAACAAAAGGAGCTCCCCGGTCGGGCTTGCCCCCCCGAAAAACCCCCAAAAACCCACACACCCCACACACCACACACACCCACCACACAACACTCACACACCCAAAAACCCAAAAGGGGGCCCCCCCACATTTCACAACCCTGCAAAAAAAACCCCCTAAAAGGTGATAGATGATTCGGTAAAACCCCCCCAAAAAAATTTAATTTTTGGAAGAAAAGCACCGCCCCAAAACCCTTTTTTTCCCCCCAAAAAAAGAGCTATTTTTATAAAGGAAAACGGGGGGCCCCGGGGGGTTTTGCCTCGTTTTATATCAGTTTTTTTTTTACAGTTTCGTTTTTTTTTTCGAAAAGGTTTTTTTCCCCCTCCACACCCCCTTGGGGTTTTTTGGAACCCCCCAAACCATTATTTTTAAAAGCCCCGACAAAAAACCGCCCCCAAAAAAAATTTTTTCCCGGGCTTTTGCAGGTCATTCCCCAAAAAGGGAGTTTGCCAAAAATTTGTACAATGTGTAAAAATTTTATATTTCAGTCGTTTCCCCTTTTCCCCCCCCCTTCCACTGTACAGATGATTTAAAAAAGATCCCATGGCGGTTTTGGTTTCGCTTTTTCACATCGACTCTAGGTTCTTCAAAAGTTGGCCCCCCCCAATTCCCCCCCCCCGTTTTTTTTATTTCAGTTTTTAAAAAAGACTCCCCCAAAAAAGGAAAAAAAGGGGGGGGCATTGATTTTCCCCCAAAATTAAACCCCGCGGCTGTATATATTTTTTAAATATATTTTTCCCCCCCAAAAAAAAAAGCCCCCCCGACTTTTACCGGTACGTTCAACACGCAAATACAGGATTTTACTTTTCCCCCGCAATTATCTAAGCCCCCAAAATTCCCGCACCCCGTTAAAACTTGATATCAAAGGTTTTGAAGCATGGGTAAGGGGGTTTTGCCTTAAATTTCTTTTAATTTGTTTTTTTTTTCTTTTATCTATTTATTTTTTTAATCATTTCTTTACTATTTTAATGAAAATTAGTTTTTTTTGGTTTTTGCGGGCCCCCGGCACCCCCCAAAAAAAATTTTAAGGGGGGAAAAAGAAATTTTCAGAAAGATTTTTGGCGGTTAAAACAAAAATTTTGCCCCATACGCAGGCTCCTTTTGGCACGGCTCGTGTTTTTTTTTTTATTTTTTAAAAACCCAGGGTGTTTGTGGTTTTTCCTATTGCCTTTGTCTAAGTCAAAGGACTGATACAAAATTATGAAAGGGGGTTTTGGGAAAAAGCTGGGGAGTGTGGGAAAAAAAATGTTGCCCCCGCTAAATAACAAAGAAATCACTCACTAAACCCAAAAAAAAAAGGGGCGCCGTGTTTTTGTTTTGTTTTTTTTTTTGTTTTTTAAAAAAACAAATTTAAATAAAGTTAGCGAACCGCACAGCAAAACGACCGTTTGCCCTCTTGGGTTTTTTTTTGGGGGCAAGACACAAACAAAATGGCAATAAAAAAGAAAGAGTTTGTATTGTTTTTTTTTTCGGCGCATCGCTTTCATTCAAGTCCCTTGGGAAGACCCCCCAAAGAAATTTACAAACTTTTTCCCTTTCGTTGTATTTTTTTTGTGTTTCTGAAAAAGACCTAAGGGTGGGAAACGCGTGTGTTTTGTCTTGTGACTGTTTGCCCACGTTTTTTCGCGGTTCGCGTTTTTTTTTAAATTTTTTGGTTTAAAATTTCCGCCGCGTGCTAAATTTTGTTTTTTTTCCCCTCCCCCGTTCATTTGAAAACAAGAGAAAAAAAAAGGACTCCCCAAAAACTTTTTTCGGCCCCCTGGTAGAAAAAAAAGCCGTAAGTTATTCCGTTTTTTATTTGCTTGATTGCTCCCCCGTGTTTTGTTTTTGGGGTTCCCTGTACACTGCTCCCTTTTTTTAAAAAAAATAATTGGCCAGAGTTTTTTTTCTAGAACCGATTGAATCCCCTTTTAAAATTCAAAGAAAGACGCACGAACTTAGATTGAACGAAAACTTCGTTTTATGAAACAAGAAGTGCAAACAGTGATTCACCGGAGAGAGAGAGGGGGGAAAGAAAACGAGGGGGAGAGAGGAGAGAGAGAGGGGAGAGAGAGGGGGAAAACGGGAGAGGGGAAAAACAAAAAAACAGAGAGAGAAAACGGGGAGGAGAGGGAGAGAGAGATAAGTTTAAGGTAAGTTGTTACCCCCCACCCGGGGCCCGCAAAGGGCCATATCGGGCTGTCCCCACGTTAAAATCAACTCACAAGTCATTCATCACACAATCTTTAAAATACTCAAAAAAAACCCCCCGAAAGTTTTTTTTAAAAAAAAAAAACAATTTGACTGAAAATCTCAGTCGATGGGAAAAATTTTTCTTTCAAGAACTAAAAAAATCGGTCGGGGAAAAGTCTTGAAAAAGGTTTTGGGGGAAACTGCTGTAAAATGTTTGTGTTCACTCTGCAAGTCCAAAAACCCTTTTAAGAGCATGTTTTTTGTGGTGGCCCCATTTAAAAATGGAAAGCCCCAGGGCTTCTTCATCTTTAAAATTTTAAAAGGGGGAAAACGAATGGGGCCCGGGGGCCCCGGCACGGGAAACTTTTTTTCTTTAGCCCCCCAGAGTAGATGAGAGAGAGAGAAAGAGCAGACAGCCCCCAGGCAGAACGGTAAGAGGGGGGGGGGGGGGGGGGGGGAATGTGAGGGGTTTGGGGGAGGGGAAAGGTTTTAAAAACCCACACGACTCAGACACCCCCAGAGAGTAAAAAGGGAGTTTTATTTCAGTGAATATGGGGTGAGGAAAAAGGGGAAAAAGGCAGACAACCCTTATCGATGGTCCACAAAGATCCGGGCCCCCGATCTTTTACCAGGCGGGGGTTTGGGCCCCCGCTGACCCCCATTTTCTTTAAAACACAGCGCAATTGCTGAGAACCCCCCAAGAGGAGGGGGAGAGGGGAGGAGAAAGGGGGAGGGGAGAGAGAGAGAGGAGAGAGATTGAGGGAGAAAAGAGAAAAAAGGGGACTGGAAAAACAGAGACGGGGAAGGAGAGAGGAGGGAGAGGAGAAGGGGGAGGTGGGGGGGGAGAAAGAAAAAAGGAAAAAGGAAAAAAAAAAAAGAAAGAAAAAGAAAAGAAAGAAAAAAAGAAAAAAAAGTGAGAAGAAAAGGGGAAAGGGGAAGAAGAAAAAGAAGAAGAAAAAAAGAAAAAGAGAAGAGAAGAAGAAGAAAAAAGAAGACGAAAAAGACGAAAAAGAAGAAGAGAAAAAAAGAAGAAGAAAAAGAAGAAGAAGAGGAGAGAGAAGAGGGAGAGAGGAGGAGAGAGAGGGGAAACGCGCAAAATTTTAAAAAGGAACGAAAAAAATGGGGGGGGGGGGGGCGGGTTTGGGGGTTTAGGAGCGATGGGAAAAAGGGAAAAGGGGAAAAAAAAGGGTCTAGAGCAAGGAAAAAAGGGGATAAAATGTGAGGGAAAATGGGGGAAAAGGGAAAAAAGGGAAAGGGGTTGAGAGACACTTTATACATGGAAACTAGTAAAAATACAGAGAGAGGGAGAGAGAGGAGGAGGGAGGGGGAAAGGGAGGAGAGAGAGAGAGGAGGAGAGGGTTTTTTTCTTTGGTGGGGTTATAGATCTTTTTTATAAAATGCAGGGATAAAGAGGAGAGAGAGGGGAGAGAGGGGAGAGGGGAGTTTTTTTTCTTTATGTGGTGGGGCTTGCGGGGCGGCGTGCGTTGTGTGGGTGTTTTGTGTGTGTGTGTGTGAGAGAGAGAGAGAGAGAGAGAGAGCAGAGAGAGACAGGAGAGGAAAGAGGAGAAAGTTGAGACAAAAAGACAAAAAAAGGACAGAGGGGGGGGAGAGAGAGAGAGAGAGACAGCAGACAGCGGGGCCGGGGAAGCCCGGAGCCCGACAGCCCGGCGAGAAAGGAAAAAAAAGGGAGGTTTTGGAAAAAAACAGGGAGAGAGAAAAAGGAAGAGAGAGGGGGAAAAAAAGGGGAGAGAGAGAAAAAAAGGGAGAAGAGAGAAGGAGAGAGAGGAAGGGGGTGGGGAAGGGGTAAAGAAATGGAAAACAGAGGGGGAGGGGAGGGAGAGAGAGAAAAGAGAGAGAAAGAGAGGAGAGGAGAGGGGGAAGAAAGGGGAAGAGAGAAAGAGAGAGAGAAAAAAGAGAGAGAGAGAGGGGGGGGGGGGAAAGGGGGGAAAAAGAAAGGAAAAACGAGAGGGGGAGGGGGGGAGGACGAGAGAGGAGAAAAAGAGAGGAGAGAGAGAGAAAAGAGGGGGAAGGGGAGAAAGGAGGAGGACAGAGGGAGGAGGGGGGGGGGGGGGGGGAAAAAAGAAAGGGGAAAAACGAGGGGGGGGAGAGAGGGGGGAAAGAGGAGGGGGAAAAAGGAGAGAGAAGAAAAAAAGAGAGAGGGGGGAAAAAAGAGGGGGGAAAGAAGGGAGAGAGAAAAGGGGGGGGGGGAAAAGGGGTAAAAAAAAGGAGAACAAAGAGGGGGGAGAGGGGGGAGAAGAGAGAGAGGGGAAGGGGAAAAAGGAGAGAGAGGAAAGACGGAGGAGAGAGGAGAAAAAAAGAGAAAAGAGAAAGGGGGGGGGGAAGGGAAAAAAAAGGGGGAACGGGGGGGGGAAGAGGAGAGAGAGAGAGGAGAGAGAGAGAGAGGGGAAAAAAGACAGAGAGAGAGAGAGGGAAAAGGGAGAGAGAGAGAGAAAAAGACAGGGGAGAGAGGAGAAGGGAGAGAGAGAAAGAAGAGAGAGAAAAAAAGGGAGAGAGAGAGAGAAAGCAGAGAGAGAGAGGGGAAAAAAAGAGGAGAGAGAGAGAGAAAGAAGAGAGAGGAGGGGGGGGGGGAAAGGGGGGAATAAAAAAATGGAAAAACGGAGGGGGAGAAGAGAGGGGGGGAGAGAGAGAGAGAAGAGAGGGGAGAGAGAAAAGAAAAGCGGGGGAAGAGGGGGAAAAAAAGGGAAAGAAAAAAGGGGAAAAGGGAAAAGAGGGAGAGAGAAAAAGAGAGAGAGAGAGAGAAAAAGGGACAAAAAAGGAGAGGGAAGGGGGAGGAGAGAAGGAGGAAAACAGAGGAGGGAAAAAGGGGAAAGGAGAGAGAGGAGGGGAAAAGACAGAGAGAGGAGGGGAGAAAGAGAGAGGAGAGAGGGGAAAAGCCCAGAGAGAGAGAGAAAAAGAGAGAGGAGGAGAGAAAGAGAGAGAGAGGAAGGGGGTGGGGGAAAGGGGGGATAAAGAAAGGGAGAACGAGAGGGGGAGAGAGGAGAGAGAGAGAGAGAGAGAGAGGGGGAGGGGAGAGAGGGAGAGGAGAGACAGAGGAGGGAAGGAGGAGGGAGGGGAAAGAGGGGAGAGAGGGGGGAGGGGAAAAGAAATGGAGAAGAGGGGGAAGGACCCAGACAGAAGGCAGAAGACGGGCAGACACCCCCCTCAAGGGGGCCCATTCCCAAAGGGGTCCCAAAGTCCCTCCCTAAGGGCCCCCCATGAAGTCCGTCACCCAAAACACCTACTGCACGTAAACCCCCGGGGGCCGGGGCAGAACGCTCAATAAATTTTCCCCCTCCCTTTACGGGCCCAAAAAAAAAAGGTGGGGAACTTTGCCCCTCCCAAACAGTCATCGTTTGGTGGGGCCCGTTGGTATGGGCCCAAAGGGGGAAGAAGGGGGGGGGGGGGGGGGGGGAGGTGGGGGGGGGGGGGGGGTGGGGGGGGAGTGTGGGGTGGGGGGTTTAAAGGGAAAGGGGGGGGGTGGGGGTTTGGGGGGGGGTTGGGATGGGGGGGGGGGGGGGGAGCGAACCCGAGGAGGGGGTTTCGTCTCTTATCTGAAAAAATTTTCATTTCAAATTTTGTTAGCGTTTCACGTGCCATGAATCTTTGATACTGTCGTTTTGTTGGTTGGTCGGTTTAAAGCGTTAAAATATCTTTTGAAAAAAAAAAAAAGGGAAAAGAAAAAAAAAAAAGAAAAAGAAAGAAAAAAAAGGAAAGAAGAATTAAAAAAAAAAGAAAGAAAAAAAGAAACGAAAGTTTGGGGGGCCCCCAATAACCCCCGCAGGGTTTGTGCTGGGGACATTTAAAATTTTTTAAAAATTTTAAGAGCATTGGTTTATATGCAATTTTCCTGGTGTAAGGACGGAGTGAGAGAATGCGGGGGGGATCCTACCAATGGAAAAAATTTTTTTTTTGGGGAGGGGGGGGGGGAGAGGGGGGGAGGGGGGCTGGGGCAAAAATGGGTGAACGTAGGGGGGGAAAAATGTTGTCTTTTGCCCCGTTGCCGTTTTGACAATATTTATGCTCTTGTTTTAGGGTTTGCAGGGGTTTTTTTTTTAAAGCCCAAAAATTGAATGACCCCCTTTGATTTTGAATTTTTTGTGTGTGTGTGTTTGTTTGTTTTTTTTTTCCCTTCCCCGTTGAATTTTCTGTCCCCCGATTGCCCCGTTTGGTAAGATCTAGTGACTAGAACTTTTTTTGGGTTTTGTTTTGTTTTGTTTTTTTTTTTCTTTTTTTTTTTTGTTTGTTTTCTTTTTATCGTCTCTTTTGCATTAGAAGTTGCATATTTTCCATGATTTGCCGGGTTCTAAAAGAGATTTGGGGATTAGAATTTTTTTTGTTTTTTGTTTGTTTTGTTTTGTTTGTCTTTTTGTCGGGTTTTTTTTTTTTTGTTGTTTTTTTTTTTTTTTACCTCTGTCTCTTTTTTTAAGACGTTGCTACCTCGTGCCATGATTTTTCCTTTTTGATGAGACTCTAGTGTTTGGAATTTTTTCTTTGTTTGTGTGTGTGTGGGGGTTTTTTTTTTTTTGTTGTTTGTCTTTTTTTTGTTTTTTTTGGGTTTTTTTTTTTTCCCTTTCTGTCCTTTTTTTTAGAGTTGATACCCCGGGGCCACTTTATTTTTTACTTTAAAAGAGTTTTTGATGTTTAAGAACTTTTTCTTTTTTTTTTTTGTTTTGTTTTGTTTTTTTTTTTTTTTTTTTTTCCTTGTTTTTTTTACATTAGAGTTGTTCTGTGCCCCCCATTTGCCCGTTTGTTGATTCTTTCTAATGGGAGAAAGAAATTCATGTTGCAGAGTTTGGGGGTTTAAAAACCCTCTTTACCACCTGGTATAAGGTGTGATTCGGGTGGGGAAAAAACCCGGTATATGGTGCCGGCTCGGGGGGCGGGGCCCCGGCATTTTTGGTGTGCTTCAGGGGGGAAAAAAAGCATTTTTTGGGCCCCCGCTTCAGGAGGGAAGCCCCGTTTTTTGGGGTGCCTGCTTCGGGGCAGGGAAGC
>JAMYXO010006134.1:0-14197 GCA_033310375.1 Conus canariensis | reverse complement strand
CCAATAAAAGTCTGTCTTTTCATATTCATGGTCATCCGCGCGTCTTCAATGGTTTTTGGGGTTTGGGCCTGGGGAGGGATGACTTAATTTTGGGGGGGGGTTTTTTTTTTTATTGTTTGACTGGCTCAAAATTTATGTCGTTTTGTCCAACCTTTGTTATTTCCTCAACAAGGTTTCATTGTTGTAGTTTATTTTTGGTTCCTCCCGGGGAGCCTGGGGTCAAAAGGTGCATGTAAAAAACCATGCCACAGAAAAGTCTCTTTCATCTTGGTATTGCAAAAAATTTTGGTACCTTTTAATACTTGAAGGAAAATCAATTGCAGAATTAATAGAACCCTTAAAATTTTGCTAATACTTTTTTTTGGGCTCAAACCCCAGTAGAAGATCATTATTTAGATTTTGCCTGTGCTTGCAACTACAACCCAAAAACATAGTACAATAGGTTTTTTTCGTTCTTTTCCCGCTCTAGGGGGGCCTTAGGGTACCAAAATAAATTTTTGTCCATGCTTTTTTGCTTTTGTCTATGGCCCCGAGGTGAACATTTTTCCCTGAAGAGAAAGATGGGGAGGAGGATTCCAATCATAGTTAACTTTCTGTCCCCCCCCAAAAAAAAAGGGGGCCCAAAAACCCTTTGTTTAAAGGGAATCCAACTTTTGTCTAATCTTCTTTGGGTCATTAAAATTGGGTTACTTTCCTTTAAAAAGGGCCTTTAATTTTTTTTGTTGCTGAAGGGATTAAACTTTTTGTCTTTTGGGAAATTTGGCGTTGCAGTTCAAAAAAATTTACGTCTGAAGGTGTAATAAAAAGAAATCTTTTCCTAAACCTCACCAAAGGATCGGGTGTTTTTAAAAATCGCATACAACTCCCCCCTAGTTGATGCACAAAAAAAAGCAAAAGTTTAACGGGGTTTTGATAAAAGGGCATCGGTGACTGAACCACCTTTCGGGATGTAGTTTTTTTTAAATTTAGGGGGGTAAAATCTGTTTTTTGGAGTACTAACCTTTATTTTAAAGGGGCCCCCGACTGATCACAAAAAAGTCAAGGGTGTCAGTTTTTATTTTTTTAAAAATTGGGGAGGGGGCCCAACAGAATTTTTGCATTATATATTTAAAATGCACTTTTTTTTTAAATTTTGTTTTAAAAATTTTTGGGTAAAAATAAAAAAACTCAAGCCCAGCCTTCGTTTTTGGGAATATTATTGAAAATTTTAACTGGGGAAACCCAAAGGGTCGCACTCCAAAATTTTTTTCAAAGTGTAGGGGTTTAAAAAAAAAACTAAATCCAAGGAAAATAAAAAGTTTAAAAAAATTTTGTTTAAAGGGGGAAACTTTTTAGCCATTTAACCCCAACCCCTGATGGTTTTGGGGGTTTGCTGCAAAAAGAACAATGAGAAAACTTCGACTTTACCTCAAACTTAAAAATTTGCAATTTGAAAAATAATTTTGGGAATTAAAAACCTAAAAAAGGGTGGGGACCATTACCTTTTTGATTTTGAGCAAACCCTAAAATGTTAGGTTTGGGAAAATAAAAAAATCAGGGTTTTGGGAGTTCATCAGCCCAAAATACTTATGGGGGGGAATATCCGCTCGACTTGCAACATTCATTACTCTAGGTTTTTTTTGGGGGAAAAGCGGGAGCTTTTTTGGAAAAACTTATAGGGGAAAAGGCCCTCAACTTTTTAAGAGTTTCCCAAACGGGGAAAATGCATTTTGCAATAAAATTATACAATTCCCTAATTTTTTTTTTTAAAAAAAGATTGCTTGTGGGGGGGTCAATCTTTTAATAAAAAGCCAAAAAACGGGGAAAGGGGGAAATGTGTTTAACCCTTTTCACTTTTTTTTAGAAAAAAATTTAAACTTGTTTTAAAAAATTCACGGGCCCCAAAAAATGGGGGGTTTAAATTTTGGCCGGGAAAAGGTTGTAATTTAAAATTTTAAAAAACCTTGCAGACGTTGAGGATTTTTTAAAAAAAAAGGGGGATGGGACTTTGTTTTGGGTTTTTAGTACCCCTAAAATGGTTTTTATAAACGAAAAAAGGTTGCGCGAAAAAGGGGTTTTTTAAACTAAAAAAAAAACCCAAAGTAAAGCAAATAATGGGGGGCAAAGAATATAAAATATTCAAAAACTGACGAAAAAGGCACTTAAAACCATATTTAGAATGGGACATAAAATTTGAATTCGTAAACCATTTTTTTTTTTTTCACCGCAAAAAAGTTTCAGAAAAGCATTGGGAACCCTTGGGCCCCCTTTAATTAAGTTTTTTTGCCAAAAGAAAAAAGGGCGGGGAAAAAGATCGAAATAAAAAAGGTTTTTTTTTGGGGGCAAAAAAGTACATCCTCCACGAAGAGAAACTTTAAAAGGGAAATACACAAAAATACTTCTTTCCACGCACTTATTAGGAAACACGTTCCATAATCTTAAATTTCGTCTTAAAAATGTGGGGAGGAAGGGGGTGTGGTGTCGTGAAAACCTTTAAGGAATTCTTATTATGGCAAAATTTAAAAAGTTGACAATCTTAAAGTTCTTTTTGGGGGTTCTCACGAAAGGTTTAAATTTTAAGGTCGTAACAAAAACAACAAAATCAATTTTAGTCTTAATAAAAACAATCTGACAAAAATGATTTGGGGTTAATCTACCTTTTGCCCCTTTTAAAAAATTTTATTTAAGATCAAATTTTTACGGATAGTATACAAATTAAATTCTGGGTTTTAAAAAAAGGGGCAGACGACTTTGGTGTCAATGTTAAACTTTATGATAAAAAACCCCCCCTTGTTCATTGATTTGTGGGCAGGGTGGTTGTGGAAAAACAATATTTTGTCCCCGACCTAATTTTTAAAAGTTTACGTTTTAAAATTTTTATAATTTAGTAATTTTTGCCCCCAAAATTAAAAAGGAACAAACTATCACGACAGAAAAGGGTTTTTTTTGGGGGGGAAAAATCTATTTTATTGATCCCCCCCCAAAAAAAGCGAGTGCTTAAACACTTTTATAGGGCAGTTTTTTTTGGAATCAAAACTATTTATTTTAATACTGTTGGCGAAAAGGCCCTAGTTAAAAAAAGAAACCTTTATCAAAAATGGCCCTTTTAGTGGAAGACATGGTGGGAAAGTGTTTGGGTTTTTTGTCAAAAAATAAATCAGTTTTAAAAGCTTTTGAGGGAAAAATTAAAGATGTTTTTTTCCCCTGAAAGCAGAGACGCAAATTTTAAAATGTAAACGTAAAATGATTTTTATTGAAAAAAAGATCAAAAAAAAACGAAGGATTAAGCAAAAAACAAAATTTTCCCCAAAAATTTTTAAATTAGTTTTAAAAAAAAAGAAACCCACCATTATTTTTTTTTGGAAAATTTTTTTTTTTTTTTAAAAGAAACTATAAAATAGGCTTTTTGGGGTAACCCCGGGGGAGCAACACGAAACGGCTTCACCCGGGGTTTGGGGCGGGGGGGGGGGGGTGAGCCAGAATCCCTATTTTTTTTAGTTCTCTCATCGTTTTCTATTTCTTCTGAAAAATTTTTTTTTTTGTTATTAAAAATTTTTGTGTTTGTCTTTGGCAAACCTTTGACCCGAGCCCCGGGCAGCAAACTTCAGACCATTCAGCTGGCGGTCCACCATCAAGGCCGGATCCCCGAAAAACAAGCAGAGCAAGGGAAAAAGGGGGGCCCCGTGGGAAAAAAGGGGGGGCCGCAGAGGGCCAAAAAAGGGTGGCGTTTGGCACCCACAGAATGATGACGGAGACTTCCCCTCAGCAACTGCAAAAGAGCCGCCGCTCGGGGATCACCTTCAGCCACAGGGGGCCCCTGCCCAATCCACAAGGGCTGACCAAAGGGGCAACACCATTGTCTTTTTCCCAAAAGGTGGAGGGAAAAGTGTGCATTTGTGCTTTGTTTTGGGGGTGCGTTTTTTTTTTTTTTTTTTGTTGGGGTGTCGGGTTTTTTTTTTAAACATCGACTTTCCTTTTTCTTTTTTTTCCCCCTCTTCTTACCCCTTTTTTCATTCTTTTTTTTTCCTCGGGGGGTTTTTTTCGTGTTGTGTGTGTTGGGGGGGTTGTGTGGTGTGTGTGTGTGTTTGTTGGGTGTTTTTGGTGGTGGGGTGTGTTGTGCTGGTGTGTTGTGTGGTGTGTGGGGGTTTTTGTGTGTGGGTGTGTGGGGTTTAGGTGCGATATTATGAGGGTGGGGGTCTTTTAAAACAGGGACGCGGGAAAAAACAGGCCTGGGGGGGGCGGGAAAGGGGGGCACAAGTTGGTGCTTTCTGGTAGTTTCCCGTTTCTCTGCTTCGCCGCCGGTTAAAGCACCCCAACTTTATAGCTAGGGGCGACAACTTTTTTTTTAAAAACCCGGGGAAATAGAAGCATGCCACGGGAAAAAGTTTTCGCGTAAAATTGTTTGGTGTTTTAAAAAAGGGGAAAATATCCACTGTGAAGGCGTTTGTGTTTTTTTCTTTATTGAAAAGGAAACACCAAACAGATGAACCTTTTTGTCATGACTGAACGAAAGGCTTTTTCGGGTTACACCTGTAGAGTGATTCCCCAAACTGTATCTGAGCGGGAATTTGGGTCTTTGAAAAGCTACCAAACACTTTTGGGGGTTTTCCTCCTCGCCTGGCTTCCCCATGAGCTCTGGATAGGGTTTTTTGAGGGAAAAAAATTTTGGGAAAGGGGCCCCGTAATTCAATACATTTTCAGTTGTATTTATTAGGACATGAGTCATTAACAACATGTCGATGGGGTCTGAATTTGGTTTTAAAAAACAATTAGGCACAACTCGACAAGCCCCAAAGTGGGGAAAAAAAAAAGACGAAAGTTTTCCCCCCGGTCGGCATGGGCCCCAAGGGCGTAAGCGCAAACTTGTACGGAAAAAAATCGAGGGTCGACCACAAAATGACAGTTTCGAAAAATTTTTTTGGATTTTAACGTTTTCGGATTTGACAGTTTTTTTTACAAACGTTTGGAAATCAAGACGTATCCCGGTTTGGTCGGGGGAAGATGAAAAATGGGCCAAAATTTTATTGTGCGAGGGAAAACAGTTTAGGGAAAATATGGGGTTTTTGGGGGCCCAAAGGGATAAAAAAAAAAAATTCATTGTTTCGATTTTAGCGATGTATATATGTAATGATACGGTTTTTCCCCCGGGGGTTTTTGTTTTTAAAAAGTTGACACAAAACAATTTCCCGATTTTATCAATTTAGGGGGGTAAGGGGGGGGTAACTCCTAAATTTAAAACCTTTCAAGGGCGGGGGATGATGAAAAATGACCCAAAACGATCGTGCAAAATGCCCCCTTTTTTAGAAAATATAGGCTTTTCGGGCCAACCCCATTTAAAAAGAATCAAATACATTCTTTTTTGTACTTCAGCGACATAGAATAATAATGTAAAGGTTTTGAGGCATTCCATTTGAAGGATTTACCCCAAATAAACCAAGGTGGATCAACGGGGGGGAAAGGGGGGGAAAAAGGGAACTCCCGAAAGACCATTTCATCTGTGAGGGTCCCACGAGAGATGTGCCCTTTTTTGGGACCTGCACTAGACCTTCAAATTGCGTTTTTATTGGGCAGTTTTCTTTGATATTTTTCTCTCTGAAACACATTGCCTCTGTGGATTTGTTGGGGAAAGGGGGGGTGTTGGGTGAAAATAAAGTGTTTTTTGGGGTAGGGGAGCCCTCAAAAAAAGCAGCGGGGGAAAATCACAGAACAAGACATAAAAATTGAAACGCCCCAAACCGTAACGGGTATCATCACCACCACAAGATTTAAAGGTTCAACGGAACTAAAGTTCCTCTTTTTGAAAAACCCCCCCCCCCCCCCCCCCCCCCCCCCCCCCCCCCCCCCCCCCCCCTTTCCGGGGCCCCCCTCTTAAAAATTTATTGTCCATACTTTTTCTCTCTGATTAAAAAACAAACGGTTTATTTTTCCCCATTTGAAACCCTTTTTTGTGGTTTCTTTCGGGGGCACGGTGAATCGATTTTGAAAAAAAAAAACGAAAAAAAACCTTTTGGAAAAAAAAAAAAAAAAACAAAAAAACAAAAAAAAAGGGCGAAAATTTTTGAAAAAAAAACCCAAAAGGGGAAAAATTCGGTTGGGGTTGATCAGGTTTTTCTTCAAATTTGGAATCGCTCTTTGTGGGATTGAAAACAGCCTTTTTTTTAAAAAAAATAAAAGGGGTATCCGCTTAAAAAAAAAAACAAAAAAAAAAAAAAAACGCGACGCGTACGAAAAGCACAGTAACTTTTTGGCCCCCCCCTGAGAAAAAAAATGAGTGAGTGCTCGTTTTTGTTTGATGGTACCAAATGGTGTTTCATGGTTTTTGAGGAAAAGACAAAAAAGGTTGGGGGAAAAGGGGGTCGTGTTTGTCTTGTATTTGGGGTTTTTTTCCCGGGGGGGAGTCATTTTTTCCCGGGGCTAGGGGTTTTCCCTTTCCGCCTGCAGTCCCCCCCCGTTTCCCTTTCCTCCCTGCCCCCCCCCTGCATGATGGGGAAAACAGTTTTGACTCAGTGGGAGCCCCAACCCTGTGCGGGTTTCCCGGGCCCCCTTTTTAAAAAGGAGGTGGGAAAGGCTTTACCCCCCCGTGGGCCTGTGAAAAGGGCCCCCCGCTTTCAAGGTTTTTTTTGATAATTTTTTTTGGGGGTTTGGGGTCCCCAAACTGATGTGGTTTTGGGGGGATCAGATGTTATTTGGGGAAAAGGGGGGACGCATTCGCATCTGGGGGGGGGAATGCCCCCCGTCCCCGAAACGACATACCAGTCTATGAGGTACACAAAAAATACCTTTTGGGGCCCGGATTTTTCCCTTGGGAAAAACCCAAACCCTACCCGTTTTCTGCAATGGTGTACCCCTGGGGTTTTGAACAGCGGGTATAAGCGTACCCCTTTTTATTTGGGAAAATTCCCCGGCAACTTTTTGGGGTGCGTGCTTTTGGCGTGCGTGTATTTTTTTTGTGTGTGTTGGGGGGGGGGTTTGGGGGTGTTGTGTGTGTTTTGGTTTGATTCGGAATCCACGCAAAAAGCCCAAAAATTTCAACAAATTTTAAACTTTTAACTTTTTCGATTTTAGATTTTAAAAAATTTTTTCCCCCCTTGGGGGTTTTAAAACCAATTTTTTTTAGATTTCTTTTTCGCGCAATCAGCGAATTACAAATAAAAAAAAGAAAACTTTTCTATTCAAAATGGGGACCACTGGACAAGGGAAAAAAATTTCCTTTTTGGGGCGGAAAAAAATATTTCAAAAACCCCGTGAATGATTTAAAATTTTGGTTTTTTTTTGGCGCCCAGTTTTTTCAAGAAAAAAAGTGACTGATTGTTTGGTTTTTTCGTTTGGGGAAATTTTCCCAAGTTTTTTTAAACTTGCCTAAAAAGGGCCCCCAAAAAGGGGGCTCAAAACGCTTATTTTTGTTTTGCCATTTTGTTTCCTCCTCCCCCCCCCCCCCCCCCCCTTTTTTTTTCTTCTTCTTCTTCTTGTCCAACGTACGGAAAAAGTCTTTTCTGTTTTGGGGTTTTTGGGTTAGTTTCCGCCTGAGTCACCCACTTTCTTTTTTTTCTTTTTTTTTTTTTTTTTTTGTGCCCCCAGTCGAAAAGATTGCCAAACATACGAGTTCTTTTTAAAACCATACAATAAAAGGGGAAAAAAAATATAGGGGCCCAAAGAAAATTTTCCACTAAGGGGGGTGTTGATCTAAACGGGGAATGCTTTGGTCATTCAGAGAATTTATTAGAAATGAAAATCACTTGCTATTGAAAACCAAAATGTTGAAATTTTTCAGGACAGCGGGAAATAATTTTTATTGAATTCAGAAACTTTAATTCCTTCCCTTGCTGGTTATATAGTGTTTCTCGCGTTGAAACGGCATTAAAGGGAGGACGGATCTAGATTCTTGCCAGTACATTTCTTTTTTTCTTTATTTTTGCAATTTCTTGTTGTTGATATTTTTGCTGTCTTTAAATCACACTGTGGAACAGCGGGGGACCCGAGATATGAGTTCGGTTCACGGAAAGGGAAAATAACTACTAATAGAAGAATTAGAGTTGTTATACTCAGAAATACGGAACAGGTAAGATATATGCAGCTACAGGACGCACGATGCATGCAACAGGGCCCGCGCGCTTGCATCTCGCAGCGGGGACGAATACGCCGTGGGCGCGTTGTTGAGTAGTGATGGCTTTACCGCGCGCGCGGCACGTGGAATGCATGCGCTGCGTCAGTGGGTTGGCGGCTTAGTGCAGGGACGGTTCGTATGGCGGGAGTAGACTACTCTATGTCTTTGGTTGTGTTTGGTCCCGTGTCCGTGACCGCCCGAACTTCATATCTGGGGTCTCTGTTCCACCAGTGTGATTTAAAGACAGCAAATAGCCAAACAACATGAAATTGAAAAAAAAAAAAAGAAAAATAAAAAAAAGATATGTATGGCATAGTATCTATATCATCTCCCTTTAATGCAGTTCCGCGTAGATACACTCTATATACGCAAAGGGAAGGAATTTGAAGAATTTCTGAATCAATAAAAAATTATTTCCCCTGTCTGAAAAGGTAACATTTTGTTTTCCATAGACAGTGATTCATTTCTAATAAATTCTATGAAAGACCATGAATTCCTGGAGATCAAAACCCAACCATTAGTGGGCATTATCTTTGGGGCCATATATTTCACCATTTTACTCTGTATGGTTAAAAATGAATCTGGTAGTGTTTGTGCATATCTTTGCTGAGCTGAGCGCAACAAAAAAAATAGAAAAAAAAAAGAAAAAAAAAAAAAAAGATAGTGATTGGTGACTGCAGGCGGAAATAACACAAACCTCTAACACCAGAAAAATGACTGTTCCGTGACGTTGGACAAGAAGAAGGAAGAAAGGAAAAAAAAGGTGGGGGGGGGGGGGGGGAGGAGCGAGGTGGAAACAAATGACAAAACCAAAACATGAAGCGTTTCGGACCTCTTTGGCCTTCTTCCTCAGGCAAAGATAAACCAACATCTTGGGACAATTCGAACGAAGAACAAGGCAATCTGTCTACTTCTCTTCTTGTTATACTGCGCGGCAAAATGAATCCCATTTTAAGTCAGTTCACGGTTAGTAATTTTAGTTTATTCCGCCAAGGAATGGATTTTTACTTCACATTGGCCGAGTGGTCAGCATGTTGAATAGAAAAGTTTTTCTTTGTTTTTATTTGGAATTCGCTGATTTGCGCGAAAAAGAAATCTATCAAAAAACTTGTGGCTTTATACCGCCAAGGGAATTTAAATTAGAATTTCTAAATCGAAAAGAGGTTAAAAGTTTATATTTGTTGAATTTTGGTTCGGTCTTGCGCATGGATATCCGAATCATAAATACACCACACACACAACACACACACACACACACACACACCACAACACACACAACACACACACCACACATACACTGCACGCAACACACGCTCGCACACACACTAATGTTGCATGGACAACCTTGCCAACTCAAACATGGAGAGCTTATACCGCCGTCTGTTCAATCCCAGGCTACACCATTGCAGAAAAAACGGAAGTTAGTATGTGGTTTTCAATGGAACTCCTGGGCCAAAACGGATACGTTAGGGGTACCGTGCATAGGACTGGCTATGTTACTGTTCTTCGGGGACCTCAGGGTGAATTCCCACCCCCCAGATGCGAATGCGTGCCACCTCTGCCCCAAATACATCTGATACTGCAAGACCAACATCAGCTCTGGAGCCCACTACAATCACCTATCAGAGGAAAGAATCCTTGTGTAGCAGAGGGTCATTGCCACAGGTCTCGGCCCAGGTCAATGCTTCTCCACCTCCAATGTAAAGGGGATCAGGAGGCAGCACAGGTTGTTGTGCTCAACTGACGTCACTACTGTCCATACATCATGCAGGGGCGGGGGGCAGGGGAGGGAAGGAAGTCGGGGGGGGTGGTGGGTAGGGACTGCAGGCGGGAAATGGAAACATAGTTCCAAGGGTAGGAAATGACTTACCACACTGGACAAACCACTGACAAGACATAAACACGACGCCTTTCCAGACCTCTGGTGTCTTGGTCCTCAAGCGAAACAACAGCCTTGCACAACAATCCACAGAGAGAAATGTGTTTCAGGAAAAAAACAATATCAACAGGAACAACTGACAAAAAAAATCAGCAAGGAAAGGGTTTCTATTAGCAGGTGAAAAAAAAATGGGAAACCATTTCTGGGGGACCATAGCAGAAAGATAAAAGGTCTGTTCGGGAGATTTCCTTTCCCCTTTTTCCCCCCTGAATTGATCAACCTTTGGGTTAGTTGGGCCCAATCCTTCAAAAAGGGGGGAAAGCCTCAGAACCCTTTTTTATTATTATTTTCTATGTCGATACTAATATTGAAAATGTTATTGACTATTACTGGTCCATTTTTCACAGGAGTTTTTTTTTCCATCGAAACCGTTATCAGAGGCTCATGTCAGACAGCCAGGCGAGGAAGGAAAGCTAAATTGTGTTTGGTACTGCTTTTTCAAAGACCAAGTTCTCGCTTCAGGATCAGTCTTGGAGAATCACAATCTACAGGTCTGTGAACAGGGACTGAAACGCCTGCTGGTTCAGTCATGGGACAAAAAAGAGGTTCATGCTGTCTTGGTGTTTCTCATGTGCAATAAAGAAAAAATATGGACACTAACGCCTTACATGGGGTGTCATGCTCACCCCGGTGTGTGATATCATCCAACACAATGTCATTACAGCCGACTAACATTATCCATTGCAGTGACAGGCTTCATTTTTTTACCCTGGGTTTCTCTTGAAGTTTTCGTCCATACATAGTCTACATGATTTGTTGGAATGCTTTAACCAGGCGGGCGGAAGCAGAGAAAACACGGAAGCTACACAGGGATAAGAGAAAGCACACCGCACTTGGTGTCAGTTACTGCATCACCAGGCCTGTTTGGTCTGCGTCCACTGTGTTGATGATGACACACACACTTCATACTTATAGCACCTGCAAACCACCACACCACACACACACACACACACACAACACACACACACACACACACAAACACGCACACTACACACACACTCACACACACCACACACACTACTCACACACACACACACAACACACCACACACACACACAACACACAACACGCACACACACAGAGGAAGAAGAAAGAGAAATGAAAGAAAGGGAAGTTAACAAGAAGACTGGGAAGATAGAAGAATGAAGGAAAAAGATCGATAGATAGAAAGAAAACGACTCAAACAAACAAATAAAGAAAGATACTCGCCAACACCAAAACAAAGCACAAATGACACACAGTTCAGTTACCATCCATCTGTCTTGAGAGGACAGAGAAGGACAATGGTGTTGCGCCATGGATCAGTCAGAGTTGTGGAGTTGCAGCGCACCACTGTGGACCTGAAGAGCTGATCTCGAGCGGCTGGCTATGTCTGCCAAGTTGCTGCAGGTGATGTTCTCCGTTCATCAGTGTCTGTGGGTGCGACGCCATCCTTTGCCATCTGGCGGCGCCTCGTTCTTCCCATGGGCCTCTCTCCTCTGCTCTGCTTCTGCTTGCTTGATGCACGGCTCTTGATGGGTCAAACGAGGACCGCCTGCTGGGACCTGGTTGAAGCTGATCTTGTCTCCAGGTCTGATGGGTACGAGGTTGCCAATGACAAACACCAGAATTTTTCAATAACAACAAGGAACAAAGTACAGAAGAATATAGATACGATGAGAGAACTATAAAATAGGCATTCTGGCTCACCCACCTCCGCCCAGCTCCAACCGGCTGAAGCCGGTTTCTGCTGTTGCTCCGCCCGGCTTACCCAGGATTGCCTATTTATAGTTTCTTAGTATAAAAAAAAAACATTTACAAAACATACCTCATTACGACCACCCAAATCGATATGACACTAGGTTGGATTATCTGTTTTTTTTTTAACATAATTTAGAAAACTTTTGGACTTTAGTTTTTGCTTAATCCTTCGTTTTTCTTGTTCGTTTTCAATAACATTCATTTTCATCGCATACATTCATCAAATGCGTCTCTTGTTTTCTATGTGGAATAATAAAACTACAGTCTCTTAATTGTTCTCTAAAGTCTTTAAAACTGTGTTATATTTTTGACATAAAATCCACACACTTATCCCAGGCATGTTTCCACTGAAAGCCAGTTAGTTTTGTAAAGTGTTTTCTTTTTTTAACTATGTCTCTTTCTGCCGAAACAGTCATCTATAATAAATTGTGTCTGTAGTTACTTCCAAAATCTGTCTTTTAAAGTGTTCTTAAGCCACTCGCTAAGTTTTAGTGCTGGGATCAATCAAATGAAATTTTATCATCGTCCATATAAACCTTCTGTCGTGATATGCTTTGTTCCATTTAAGGTTTTGGGCAGATAAGGGAAAATTACAAAATGATCAAAATTATAACGATTTAAAATGTTTGTAATAGGTCGGGGGAAAAAATTGTTTTTCCCAAAACCCGTCTGTCCACAAATCAAAGAACAATGGGGGTTTTTTTTATAAAGTTTAACTTTTACACCAAAATTGTTGCCCCCTTTTTTTTAAAAAAATTTAAAAATTTATTTTTTTTACTATCCGTCAAAAATTTTTTCAGTAAATAAAATTTTATTTGGGCCCAAATGGTAGATTAATCCAATTTGTTTTGTAAAATTTTTTTTTTTAAGGGCAAATTAATTTTGTTGTTTTTTGTTAGCCCTTTTAAAATTTTTTTCCCCCCGTAAAGAACCAAAAACAGTAAATTTTTAAATTTGTCAACGTCTAGTTTTGCAGTAATAAGGGAATTTCCCTTTTTTTAAGGGTTTTCACTGACCCAAGCCCCTTTTTGCCCCCAAATTTTTTTTGCAGAAAATTTTTAATATTTTTGTGAACGTGTCTCCAAATTTTGTGCGGGGAAAAAAACTGTTTTTTTGGGAGAAAATTTTTCCCTTTAAAACCGATTTTTTTTGTGGGGATGTACTGTTTTTTCCCCAAACCCTTTTTTCGATCCCCTTTTCCCACTTTGTTCCCTTTGGGATAAGAAATTTCATGAAAAGGGGGGCCCGAAATTAAAAAGCTTTTCTGAAACTTTTTTGACGGGTCAAAAAAATGTTTAAAAGGGGGTTTGAATTCAAATTTTATTCCCATTTAAATATGGTTCTAAGTGCCATTTGTTTTCGTTTTTCGAAACTATTTTTTTATTATACTGGCCGTTTATTTGCTTCTAATTGCCCTTTGTTTGGGTTTTAGTTTGGGAAAAACCCTTTTTGGTTTTCCCCTTTTGGTTTTTAAAAAAACCATCTTAGTGTAATTTAAAACCATAAAAAGTGCCCATTCCGTTGGGGGAAAGTCCTCAACGTCCCGAAGGTTTTTTTTAATTCTAAAGTTTTTCACACCTCTCAGGCGTTTAAAGTAACCCGATTTTTTGGTCCCGGAAAATTTTTTTTAAAAAAAAATATTATTTTATTTTTAAAACAATGTGGGTTACACATTTCACGACTTTTTTGGGTTTTTTCTTGATTTTTTATTTAAAAAAACGACCCTCCCACAAGTAAAACTTTTAAACTGTAAAAAGGGAATTTATTTAAATTTATAAAGCAATATGCAGCCCTTTTCCCCGTGGGAAAAGCTCTTTTAAAAAAGTTGGGGCCCCTTTCCTCATATAAATTTTCATCAGTGCTAGCTCTCCAAATGAAAATGAGTAAAAAAAAATTTTAAGGAAGATCGGCGGGTTTTTCTCCCCCCCAAAAGTGTTTGGGGCGGTTTTAAAAATTTAAAAAAAAGTTTCATTTAAAGCCTAAATTTTAGTGCTCTACATCAAAAAAATATTTTCTTCTTTTTTCAGGGTTTGAATGTAACATTTTTTAAATTTGCATTGGGAAGTTTTAGAGTAATGTCGGGAAATTTTATTTGCCCTTTTTTTAGGAGAAAACCCGTTTTAACCCCCAGGTAAAGGTTAATGGCTAATAAGTTTTTATTTCAAATTTTTTAATCATTATTTTTCCTTTTTGGGGGATTATATTTTAAAACCCTGACTTTGTAAAAATTTCATGGATGCACCCCCTTTTGGGTTTTTCCCCCATTATTTCAATAGCATTTTTTAAAAAGAAGGACTGTCTTGGTTGTTATTGTTCAAAAAATTTTTAAAAAAAAATTTAAAAATTTAGTGCATTCAAAATATACTAAAGCAAAATATTCTGTTTTGGGCCCGCACTACAATCTTTTAAAAAAAAAACAAAAGGCACCCTTGAAA